>JANRMT010062854.1:827006-840461 GCA_026402145.1 Polypterus bichir lapradei | reverse complement strand
TTCCGTGACCGTTAGTAATTCTAATTACATCTAATTACAAAATGTTCAATGATCACACTGTTTTAGCCTAATGTACAAAATAATTTTGGCTAAGGTTACTCAGAGTTTAAAGATTAAGTTGGTCAAATTACCTTTTATGTTTCTGACTTATTTTTTTAAGAAGAAAAACTGCACTTTATGTTGAAATTTTGGTTATTATTATTTAAAGACAATACCATTCTGAAAATGTACTTAAAGTACTTAAACTACCACTTTATTTTTAAGTCTGCCCAATTTTAGCCAGGGATGATATTTTTGTTTCTGTTTTGAATTGAAATGCAGTTTAAAAGCATTTTTTTTTAACAGAAATTAAAAGAGCTTGAGTTTACAATATTCATGTCCATGTCTATTATTTGATTCTGTCGCCCACTAAAACCCTTTTAAATTAAAAAAAAACATTTGCGATTTGGGGCAAATTTTCATGTGTGATTAGATACGATTAATCAAGATTAATTATTACACAGCCTCTAATTAATTGGATTAATTTTTTTAATCGAGTCCCACCCCTAATATATATATGTAGATATATATACGTATGTGTATATACAGTATATATGTAGATATGTATATGTATATATATGTATATATATGTGTGTGTGTGTGTATATATATATGTGTATATATGTATATATATGTAAATGTGTATATATATGTGTATATATGTATATGTCTATATTTGTATATGTGTATATGTATATATGTATGTATATGTATATATATATATATGATGTGTATATATATATGTTTATATATGTGTGTGTGTGTATATATATATAAGCGTGGGTATTCTGCTAGTGTTACATAAAACTGAACTAGCTCACGTTGAAGTTCTTCACTTGTAAATACGTTATGTTAAGTTCACCGTGCTTAGAAAAATGAGCTTGTTCAATGAACATGCTGTTTTGAACTAGTTCATGCACAACACTGGAATTATTTACAGTGGAACCTTGGGTCACAAACATCTAAAGACCTCGTACAAATCGGGTTACGACCACAAAATTCGCCAAACTTTTGCATCTGTTCACGACCACACACTCGGGTGATGAACAAGCTAGTTTCCCTTCCAGTTTGTACGCGCTGATGATTTCCTGATTTCCGCACGTGTTCAGTCTCTCCCTGTGCATTCCCTGTGCAGCGAGTGAAAGAGAGAGAGAGCACGAGAAAGAGAGAGCGCAATAGAGTGAGCAAGAGACAGAGAGCGAAAGAGAGCAAGCGCTAGCGAGAGAGAGAGAGAGAGAGCGAGCTAGCTAGAAAGAGAGGGCTGACCTTGTAAGGCAGAGAAGGAAGTTAAAGAATGCACTAGGCTTGTTTTTAAAGAGACTGATTTGAGTATTCTCTGTTCAAGGTTTTCTAAGTGTTATTCAATGTTTTTACATTTAGTTTACTATTACACTGTGCCTTCTATGGTATAATTAACTATTTTTGTGCTTAAAAATCTTTAAAAATATATATATATTTACATACAGCTTGTATGGTCCGGATCGGACTAATTGTATTTACATACAATGCTATGGGGGAAATTACTTTGGGTCACGACCAAATTGGGTTGCGACCAGAGTTTTGAAAAGAATTACGGTTGTGACCCAAGGTTCCACTGTACTAAGAAAATAAAAGAGTTGGGGTAAACTTTCATCAAGACAAGAGATCATGCTTACTTTTATACATCAATGGTCAGGTTGTAAAGGTGGTGAAGAATTTGTAGTTTCCAGTATTATAACATAGGAGGTTAGCACATCTGTTATGGTTATGATGAAGAAAATTCACTTGAGGCCGTTGTTTCTAAGATATCTGAAGAAATCTGACGTTTTAGAGGAAGCAATCACTATTTCCAAAATGTTCATTATTAAAAGTATTTTGTCCATCTTTATCAATTTGAAATCACAAGACAGGGAGGGAGTTGTTTAGAGAATGATTTACACCACACAATTGGTGGTTGCCACATTCCAACATAGGATTTTCAATACTTTGGCAGACTGAAAAATAAACTCATTAAGATCTTGCCTCTCTTGTTTCAACCTGCCCATCGTCTGTCTGGGATTAGGTCAATAAAGACAAGGACTACCAGATTTCTTTAACGTATTTATTCACAGTCTGTGACATACATGAACTTAATATCAGTGCTATTATATTTTCATTTAAAAACAACATTTTTAATCTAAAACAACCTCCATCCCCTGTAGCATTTTCACATCACTTACAAAAGTATCTCCATCCATAATATACTAAAATGACTGAAAACACATATGATGTAGATGTTTACCTACACTTGGAATGCACGCATCAGGGATGGTAACACCGCCAGAGAGGGGATCTATCACAAAACTGTAGTGACTGGTAAATCATTTGCTTTTTGTGCCTTTCCAGTCAGAGAAGGGATATGTAATAAGCACAAACAAATCAGGGCACGATTAGACTCTGCATTTTTTCAAAGTCTGTTTTATTTTATTCAAACTGCAATACAGAGCTGGCATTTTCAGAAGTATTCTGCTCTGAAGAGTGTTTTCAAAAGTCTCAGTTTTTGAGAGTTAAAAATGCTGTGGTACTGTGGACAAAAGGTTAAAGCAGAGAATAATGTTTGCAATTTTTAAATGAAAATGTAGTAGTGTGGATGTGGCCAATATCTTGACCTTAGGGTTATCTACACTAATTTCTATAAATACATCTAATTGTGCTTGTGTTTAATTGATTTTTTGATGGCTGTTGGGGATTGATGATTACTGTTATCCTTATGTTGTATCTGTGTAATGAGCTTTTATTTGTATGAAATCAAAAATGATGTTGTTATGGCAATAACATAAAGCATAAAGTAAAACATAATAAGTCCATACATTAGTGTTACTAAATTCTACGTGTTGATTTTCAATTTTTGTTTCCTGTTCAGAATTATAAGGCTTATTAATGTCAATGTCTTGACCAATGAAAAACGAAAGTACAACAACAAACGAGTAATACAGGGAGTAGAGTTTGTGTGGGCGCTGGGCACTTTCTATAAATTCAATGAGCACACTGTTGGCGAGAAAAATTGATGAACAGATTCCATTACACTTGATGATAGAAACAGCCAGTGGTATACACAACCCCTGATTCTAGGAGGAAATAACAGATAAAACAAAGCATAATATTGCTCAGGAGAAAAATAAAAGGGATTATTTAAAAAATATCACAAAAAGTTTATAAATAAGACATAAAGTAAGACAACTCATCAGTGATTTTGCCTAATGCAAATAGGAAACAGGGCAGTCCCAACAAAGTGTCTGTGACTCGTTTGAGCCCAAATGTCAGGGCAGTCAAATGCGTCACCACAGACTTAATCCACATATTGTTTGCCAAAGCCATGTTAAATTCATAGAAGCAGAAATTTCTGAGTGCTGCCTGAGATCACTTTGGAAACTTTTTTGTGAAATGGCTGTAGCAGTAATAGTAGTAGTCACATTGTCACATATAAGGCTGAAATTCCCCATCCTATATGCGGATCAAGCACTGTGCATGGGGCTCGTGATCAGACGACCAAAATGGGGCCCGTTGGGAGCTCGCAGACTTCTGAGTTTCTGGCCCACTGCCAGACAGCCAATAGGGTTGCATGTTTTTGATGGTTGGTTTGCTTGGGTTGAGTCAACACCAGTCAGGAGCGCAGGAAAAAAAAAAAGAAAAAGAAAAAAGCATGCAAAAGCAGCTCATGTTGCATTTGCTGGTGTGTTTTAGAAGTGCTCAGAGTGTTGTTGCATTGAAGACATATTTGTAAATTTCACCAACACACATGTCACTCTCTTGCTTACTAGTTAATGACTGGCAGAATTTTGGAAAATCACCAGGCAAGCAACTTTGACATGTAAATAGTGCAATTAGGTCAGATTAACTTAAACTGTTGGTTAATTTTATTGCAGTAGAGTGTTGTACTGTGTTAGCCATATATTGATACAGAAGAAAGTAGGGTGAAATGACATCTTTTTTTGGCTAACTAAATACATTACAAATGCAAGCTTTCAAGGCAGCTAAGGCCCCTTTATCAGGTAAGGTTTAACCTTACTGATTTAGTTAATGACAAAATAATGTTTACATAAATTCATAAGTATAGGTTATACACTCACAAGATCCTTTTTTAATACCTAAATATTTAGCTTCATTTTGACCCTGTATTTACTGCATTAACACTAGAATTACCAAAGCCTACGAAAAAAATCATAATCCTGGACCATCTTAAATCCGTTTGCACCTCTCTGACAGCATCTTTTGTGTTGTAAATGTGTCGATTAGCACAAACAGCAAGCAGCCTGGTATCCCATCACCCCGCCCACCGCTGCAGTTCAATTCATGAAGAAGGTTCTCAGTGCTCAGTGTTTATCTTGGAGTGAAGTACCTGGAGTTGTATTGGGTAAATAATACATCGTCATTTGGAATACATACATTTCATGTGTGTTCCGTGTCTACAACAATCGATGTAAACACATCGTTAAAACATAAACATTTTTTATGCATTAGTAATAACTGACAAAATGTAGACATGAAGTGTATAATGTGTAAAGCCTGAAGTCCAAATATCAAATAAACACATTCACAATAGGTACAAGTATAACAAAATAAGTGCACTTTTATTCAAGAATATAACTGCAGAAAAAGAAGGCAGGTTACTGTAGGCTATTGATACAGCAGTTTGTGTGGTGTAATGGTAAGAACTGCTGACTCCCAATCAAAAGGTTGCGGGATTGATACCAGCTACTTCACAAATTTACCATTTTGAGTAGTGAGCTGCTCTTAGTGTTAATATTATACAATAAAAACATACATTTTTTGTGTCTGTAACAGCCAGTGTAAATTTATAGTACTTGTCAAAGATAGCATTTTTTTTTCAGTTTTATTCTCTCACTCATGTTCATGCTCCCACAATCACCCCCCGATCTGACACAGTTTTCAGATAAAGATGTGGTATAACAAACAAACTTGTATTGTTATACCACCTCTTTATTTGAAAACAGTGTGAAATCTTGTGTGTGAATGAGGCAGGGACTGTGAAAACTGTGGATGTGGGTGTGGGTGTGAGTGGTGTGCGTGACTGAGAATGCTTGTGGAAGTTAATTTTTTTTCATTCAGTTTTATTCTTGAGTGTTCCTGCTCACGCTGAATTAGTAGACACCTTCTGGTCCATAATGTCAAAGCCGCACTGACAAAAAAGAGAGACATAGCGATATACTGTATGACATTTGGAATAATTCATTTTATGACCTGTATAGTACATTTCAGAAAGCCTATTTTTTGTAGGCTTTGGTAATTCTAGTGTTAAGTAAGGTTATTAGGCATCTTCAATAGTAGTAATAGTTTTTATTTTATTATTACTATTATTATTAGTATTGTATATATTAGAAGTAATAATAATAGTATACATATTTTATGTTACTATTATTATTAGTAGTAGTAGTAGCAGCGGTAGTACTAATATTACAAATTTTGTAAAAAGTTGTATCATGTCACAAGTGATACTGTTGGCTATATCATGTAACAAAGAGTAACAGTACAGTGACACCCTAGACCATTATTATTATTATTACAAATCAATTGGCATATTATTGCCATTAAATACTGAAGTCCAAATCTAAGGGTTGCCCACTGGATTTCAGCAACCCTCCCAGTTATCAGTTTTTCAAAATGTAAGCTCATCAAGACATACTTGAGGTTATCCATGACATAACATAACATATAAGCAGCTGCTCTCATCAGCACCAACTCAGACCTCGCACAGATGCTGTCGTGTGATGACCTTATAGATGACTTTGTCTTCAGACGACATACATGTGTTTTGTTGTGCTATGCAACACAGACACTGAAGAAACCCCTAAACATTCACGTTCAAGTCCTGATTATTTTTAAAATGCATTTGTATCTGACGATAAATATTATAGTTAAGTTTTTGTTGTCTGCTTTTTTAATTATTATTTATTTATATATTTGTTGTTCAAATTAAAGCTGTTATAAGAAATACTACTGGAGTTTATTCAGAGTATCGTGGGTTCCTAAGAAGGCCTCCAATTTGGCTAGGGGCGGCACTGTGTACAGAGTATTGTGAAATTCCTCAGTTTACCTGATGCTCAGTTAACCTCTCAGTTCATATAACCCTGTGAAAATAGCTATGAGGAAAACTCCAGTGCACTTGTTGGGATTTTGAGGTAGGGGATTTTGATGATAACATCAAAGAATACAAACAGGACTTAAATAAATTGCTCAGAACAGTACAAATTACAACATATATCTGAGGTAATTTCATAATGTTCTGGCTTTAGAAGATCAACAACATTTGGAGAAGTCAAACCATTGTGAAAGGCAAGTTGAATTAATATTTGCTTCACAAGATTTTTTTTCTAGTTGGTTGGTGCCATGCAGAATGCTCTTCCAAAATGTTAACTTTTTTGGGGATACACATTTTCATTTTGCCCCAATTGTGGCAGTTCTCATTTTCTTTGAGGCTCATATTTATTGCTTTTCATTATTGTGTTTTTTGGCAGTTGTCTTCCTGCTCAGACAAGGACAGCTTCAGCTGGCTTTTATTACCCAAAAGTCCAGGAGATGAGACCATTTCCACCAGTGCTCAATTAAAAAGATAACAAAATATCTGTTAGTTCTTGAAAGATTATTCTGAGAGGTCTACTTAAGACTCTTGGTTGTATGTTAAGGGGGGCTCATTTTGTAGCTTGTCCAATACAGAAAGACTTACGTGGAAAAACATGAGATTAGACCATACACTTCATATGGGAATTAAAACACAATGATGAGCTTCAGCTTGAACAGATTGATTTATGAAGCCTGATTTGTTAGAGGGTGCACCAGCAGTTTTTTGAACTGATATTTCAACAGTTGTAACAGTTTACATTTGAATTTGTCCTAAATAAACAAAGATAAGTACCCGTGCTTCACAAGTCAGTTTTAATGTATTTTGAAAGGAAATTTAGAATGTCTGTTAGCATTTTAAAGTGATATAAATGAAAATAGCAATGAAAACAGCAGATAGAATTAGATCAGAAGAGGATAAAAATAAATATTACTGGAAAAGCCAGTAATAATGCCAGAAAAGTTCTGAAACTGATAAAGTGGCCAACCATAACAAGCATGAACTGGAGATTACTACAAATAAGCAAAGTGTTTAAAATAATATGGGCCCATTAAAGAACAGATCAAAGAAGGCTGGGAAGAATGACAGTCCACAAAGGTGCCATGTAGTCTGCTGAGAGTTATCTGTTTATAAAAAGTGTGCAACTATTACAAAAGAGGGAGAGATAATGAAGGAGTGAAAAAAGATTACAGTCAGGCATGGGGTCATACAAGTAATGCACTGACTTCTAGACACAGAGATTTGCAGAACGTATTACCTTATATTACTATTTCATTGAACCTGCACTACAGTTTACATTCGACACGAGGAGCAAGAAGAAAGAATTCCAGCTTCTCTCCTGAATGTGACATCAAACATCTGGGTAGTGTGTTAAAATCCTTTGAAGTCATTCAAATGTGTAAAAAAGCTGCATGTGTGTACCATCATCAAGGCAAGAAACAAAGACGGTAAAAAGTAAGAGGTTTTGTTAACTTACATTCATCACATTTTTTTCTCCAACACGATCGTACTCAAATTTTCTTTTGTTTTCTACACATGTTTGTTAACGTTTTGTGGTCCCCGGCTGGGGCTGGAGCCCGGCCGGGACGCCCAGGAGGACGTGAGGAGGGCTTGTGCCTCCTCCAGACCGCGAGGGGGCGTCCGTCCTGATTCTGTTGGGGACCACGGGTCGAGGGCATGGAAGCCCTACCCTGTAGGGGCCCGTGGTCACCGCCAGATGGCGTCCCGATGCCGGTTTATCACATCTGGTCCTCGGCCGGGGCTGGAGCCCGGTCAGGACGCCTTGGAGGACCGGAGGAGGGCGTGTGCCTCCTCCAGACCGAGTGGGGGCGTCCGTCCTGGTTATGCAGGGGGCCTCGGGTACAGGGCTTGGAAGCCCAGCCCTGTAGGGACCCGTGGCCACCGCCAGGCGGCGCCCCAGTGCCTAATTATCCCGGGAGCCCGGCACTTCCGCCACACCAGGAAGTGCCGGGGGGAAGACGACCGGGGATGCACGGACGGCTTCCGGGTGCGCAGCCGGCACTTCCGCCACACAGGGGTGTGGCCAACGTCAGGTGCTGGGAAGCAGCTGGAGCCCATCCGGGTCCCCATAAAAGGGGCCGCCTCTCTCCAGTCAGGAGGTGGAAGTCGGGAGGAAGCAGACTGAGCTGGAGAGAGAGGACGGGAGGCGGCCAGGAAGGCAAAAGGACTGTGAGCCCTGGACTTTGGGGAAATCGGTGCTGGAGGCACTGGGGTTTCGTGAGTGCACAGGACTTTGTAAATATTGTAAATAGTACAAATAAACAGTGTGTTGGGTGAGAAAATGTTGTCCGTCTGTCTGTGCCGGGGCCAGCGTTCACAGTTTATTATTTTTGTTTATCCCAAAGTTTTAAAAATTCCACAAAGAAATCATAGTTTTTAAGGGGTGTCACTACTGGGGCACAATCCCGATTTTTAAACTATTTGACATCATCGGTGTGACGATATTTAAACTAGTATGGCAAGTTTGTGGATACTCTCAAAAAAACTTTTCATAATCTTTTTGTGTAATTTCCTGGAGTTGTGCCTACAATGAAAATGGCACTCCAGGAGGGGAGAAGGAAAAGGGACCAGGAGAATGATGGAAGTCATAACAGGAAAGACAGCAAAATCCAGCACTAAAACCAAGTCGAAGTCGAAAACACAAGCACTTATTCTTAGGTTTTTATCTGGAAGTCTAAACAACCGAGTGTATACCCTTTAATAATAATAATTCTTTGCATTTATATAGCGCTTTTAACCTTTGGACTATAACAAAAAGCATAGCATGACTCCAATCATCACTCTACAGTAACCCTTTACCATCATTACACAAAACATTTTAAACATAACACAGGAATGAATTCAAAAAAAGTAATAACAGAAATTAGTATTGTGACCCCCAAAAACCCCAATAGAATGAAAAACAATATTAATTTAGCAATATTAATATAACAAAGAAAAATTAATTCAAATCATAACGCCCAAACTTTATTTATTGATTACTTTTCATCTTCTTGTCCACTCTCACACCGTGGCAGAATAAGTGAGACCAAAGAAAAACACTAATTACATCAATAAAACTACTTGTGCAAAGATAAGTATAAAGATAAAATGGCTGCTGATGTAGATTTACAGAAGTAGATTTGTGTGCAATAACGTTGACGGCAGTACTGACACATTAAAATTCAGATTTCATGATCATGCTCGATTACACATTATTAGAATTTCTTGTTGTGAATACAGCTTAACATTAACATTTTTGTGTAGTTTAGTATTGGTAATTAGTGAATTATTAATTAGTATAATAAAAGCCAGCTGAACCAATTCTTGTTTCTAGCATTGCATGATTTTGATGTTTTTATTTTGACTGTAGACACTTAAGAGTGTTGTGGTGATTTTGTTAGTGTGTATGTGACATTACCATGTGTAACGCAGTCTTAGCAATTCATTTTGGTTTAATTTGGCGCAATGGCTTTAATGCAGTGCACTCAACAATGCTTTCAATCCTATGTTTATGATCCATTCAGTATTGGTAAAAGTCATAAAGATATTATCAATTGCTTAACAGATTAGAAACAGAACATTTCGAAGACCTTACAATCAATGTAGCACTGCTTGGATGAAAACTCTCCATGTCCTTAATAGATTTTGAACAGGTAGGCTAAACACATACCTGTTGTCAGAGCTGGTCAATCCATTAGGGGACATAGGGTGTCATCAGTTGAGGGCCTTTTTGCCTCAAACAACCCTACCATCCCCCACACTATGAACACTGAGAGGCACCATTTTTGATAGCTGAAGGGGCATAATCTCTCTATCTCATAAGTAGGATTCCACTTGGGCTTTGATTGTCACTGCCTGTTGAAGACTTTTACAGTATATACAGTGGTGTGAAAAACTATTTGCCCCCTTCCTGATTTCTTATTCTTTTGCATGTTTGTCACACAAAATGTTTCTGATCATCAAACACATTTAACCATTAGTCAAATATAACACAAGTAAACACAAAATGCACTTTTTAAATGATGGTTTTTATTATTTAGGGAGAAAAAAAAATCCAAACCTACATGGCCCTGTGTGAAAAAGTAATTGCCCCCTGAACCTAATAACTGGTTGGGCCACCCTTAGCAGCAATAACTGCAATCAAGCGTTTGCGATAACTTGCAATGAGTCTTTTACAGCGCTCTGGAGGAATTTTGGCCCACTCATCTTTGCAGAATTGTTGTAATTCAGCTTTATTTGAGGGTTTTCTAGCATGAACCACCTTTTTAAGGTCATGCCATAGCATCTCAATTGGATTCAGGTCAGGACTTTGACTAGGCCACTCCAAAGTCTTCATTTTGTTTTTCTTCAGCCATTCAGAGGTGGATTTGCTGGTGTGTTTTGGGTCATTGTCCTGTTGCAGCACCCAAGATCGCTTCAGCTTGAGTTGACGAACAGATGGCCGGACATTCTCCTTCAGGATTTTTTGGTAGACAGTAGAATTCATGGTTCCATCTATCACAGCAAGCCTTCCAGGTCCTGAAGCAGCAAAACAACCCCAGACCATCACACTACCACCACCATATTTTACTGTTGGTATGATGTTCTTTTTCTGAAATGCTGTGTTCCTTTTACGCCAGATGTAACGGGACATTTGCCTTCCAAAAAGTTCAACTTTTGTCTCATCAGTCCACAAGGTATTTTCCCAAAAGTCTTGGCAATCATTGAGATGTTTCTTAGCAAAATTGAGACGAGCCCTAATGTTCTTTTTGCTTAACAGTGGTTTGCGTCTTGGAAATCTGCCATGCAGGCCGTTTTTGCCCAGTCTCTTTCTTATAGTGGAATCGTGAACACTGACCTTAATTGAGGCAAGTGAGGCCTGCAGTTCTTTAGACGTTGTCCTGGGGTCTTTTGTGACCTCTTGGATGAGTCGTCTCTGCGCTCTTGGGGTAATTTTGGTCGGCCGGCCACTCCTGGGAAGGTTCACCACTGTTCCATGTTTTTGCCATTTGTGGATAATGGCTCTCACTGTGGTTCGCTGAAGTCCCAAAGCTTTAGAAATGGCTTTATAACCTTTACCAGACTGATAGATCTCAATTACTTCTGTTCTCATTTGTTCCTGAATTTCTTTGGATCTTGGCATGATGTCTAGCTTTTTAGGTGCTTTTGGTCTACTTCTCTGTATCAGGCAGCTCCTATTTAAGTGATTTCTTGATTGAAACAGGTGTGGCAGTAATCAGGCCTGGGGGTGGCTACGGAAATTGAACTCAGGTGTGATACACCACAGTTAGGTTATTTTTTAACAAGGGGGCAATTACTTTTTCACACAGGGCCATGTAGGTTTAGATTTTTTTTCTCCCTAAATAATAAAAATCATCATTTAAAAACTGCATTTTGTGTTTACTTGTGTTATATTTGACTAATGGTTAAATGTGTTTGATAATCAGAAACATTTTGTGTGAAAAACATGCAAAAGAATAAGAAATCAAGAAGGGGGCAAATAGTTTTTCACACCACTGTATAAATGTCATATAATGAACTAAAGTTCAGCCTAAATATGGGTTCCAAATTACCTCAGCCTCAGATTTATAAACCTCACAAAAACAGCAATTTTGGGTGTAATGAGAGCACGTTTAGTCAGCTGCTGAAATTAATGCCATAAATTCACCTCTATATTCATTAGCATGTCTTTACTACAGCAGTGTCAGTGTAACCAAAACAGTTTTACTAAGAAGTACAATTAATTTTTATGTCTGTTTTTTTCTCTGTAATCCCTTAGGATGTTAATGGAGTGATTGAAGAATATGCAAAGTTGGGTAGTTGATCAAGGAGATATTTCAGGTTTGGAAACAGATCCATTAAAAACATAAGCTTGCTTGGAACACAACTCAGTTTAAATCTTGAGGATGTTCACATGCTGAATAAGACACACTTGTAAAACCCTGTGCACTGGCACTGCACACACAGTCCTTCAAAACCCGGGCAGATGGGGGTGTAAAAATTGGGGGTTCTTCAAAAGCAAACAGTTCTTTACTTACACTTGCCAGAAAAATAATCATTCAGTGTCATGCATTAATCATTATATTTACAGCAATATAATCAATATATTTACAGCAAAAAAGTGGTGTCAAACAGTGGCTCTAAAGAAAAGGTGTGGAAAAAATAACCAACTATTATTCTTCCTCCACCTTCCAACATGAGAAAAAATTAAGGAGTACGAAAAAGAATAGTTAAATACAAAAATGAAAAAAAAAAAAACTCAGTAGAAACTTACAAGTATATATATAGTGACAGATTTGGGGCCCTGTCGTCCCCTTGAACCCTCGGACCAGACACCAGATAAAAGTCCCAAATATGGACTTTTTATTATAAATAAGTGCACAAAGCACCCTCCACTCCACAATACTCATATAAATCACAATAATCCAGTACAATAAACAATCCTCCACACCCAGACGTGTTGTCACCCGGCCACACGACTCAGCTCGCTTGTCTGGGATCTCCCACAGTCTTTTATAGTCCTCGACCCGGAAGTGTTTCTCTCTCTCTGTCCATGTGATATATATACTAGCTGAAATACCCGAGGAAAATAAAATGTTTTTTTTTAATTGTTTGAGAAAAATATAATTAAAAAATAAACACAACTTTAAAAATAAAAATAAATTAACAAATAATGACTCACTACTGTGGTTGTATTGTTTACTGAAGTGCCTTATTATATACAATGTTTTTAGTTTTTCCATCTTTAGCCAATATATAAAGGTTCTTAGGACTTCGTACCCTTAAACATGCCAAATAAAGTTGTCCATGTGAGAAACAGGCTGTGTCCAAATTGATTCCAGCAATTTTCAATGATTGCCCAAATGTTCCGAGCGTCAAGTAGATGATAAAAAACATACAAGACCGAATCTCCAATTAGTCTCTTCCAATTGAAATTGTTTTACAATGAATTAAATGTTAAATATTTTACCTTTATAAATAAATATGATAAGTTAAATATCATAGCTATATTTGGTTTATACTTTACCTTTGATTTTGATAAGCTAATTAAATTATTTTTTTGATTATGAACATATTAAAAAAAATTCATATATCTTTTTTATGAAAAAATTGTAACACCAACACGTTAGCTACGATGTTGCGAAGAAAATGACATTTAGTTAATTAACGAATAAAGAAAAATCGCAAAGAGAGCCATTGAATCCACAAAATAAATATAGGATGTTTATGGTAGACTAGCAAAATACCCGCGCTTCGCAGCGGCGAAGTACTGCCTTAAAATTTTTATTAAGAAGACAATTAAACCTTTTTAAAACTGAGGGAAAATATACCAATAA
>JANRMT010062854.1:796772-817006 GCA_026402145.1 Polypterus bichir lapradei | reverse complement strand
GCCTTTTGGGGACAGTCGCGGTGGGTCTTGTGCAGACTGGTGAGACGTCCCAGCTATTAATCGGCTGTGATGGCACTGTCAGTCCTTCACTCCTGTGCGTGTCTTCATAATCCGAGCTGACGACCTCATAATCGTATACGTGCAAAATAAAGTGTGAAGCGCCTTAATATTATTTTGCCGCAGAAGCGCAGTCAGCGTCTGAAAGGCCGGCACAGCTATGCGCGCGCGCCGGCTGCTCGACTTTTGCTGGGCAGGAGACGCCAGTTTTTGCAGACACGTTCACATGATCAAAAGTCTCCGCGCTCTTTGGAGGTCATTCATAAACAAAATACCCGCGCCTCGCAGCGGAGAAGTACTGGGTTAAAGAAGTAATGAAAAAGAAAAGGAAACATTTTAATAATAACGTAACATGATTGTCATGAGTGTTGCTGTCATATATATGCCTGCCTAAATAAGTCACCCTCGCTTCGCTCTTACTTTTTTACCGTTCATTTAATCATGGCTAGTGGCGGAAAAAATATAAAATGGAAGGAGGATTACACTGAGTATGGCTTTACCAAAACAATTATTGATGGCGAATTGATTATTCATAAAGCTTGAATTGGTGATCTGTTTTTGTGTGTTAACCTCATATCTTTTCATACTTCTTCTCAAACCAAGGTGGTGCGAGGCTAAAATGAATTGGGATGCGCTGATCAATGTTATCGGTGTACCAGGAAATCATGCATTGACAAAAGTTCCCCTTTGATTGTAATGCAAAGTGTGATTAAATGCATTATTTTTTAACGCGTTATGGAGCACATGCATCGAAGCTTCTCAGCTGTGCTTGTGCTAAGAAAATTAAACATTTTAAAAATAACGTAACACAATTGTCAATGTAACCTTTTGTAAGTAGTGCCTGGAGGATTCAGTGTGGAGAAAGTCTAGAGTCAGAGTGTGTATTAACTTGTGGATTTCTCTGTATTTGGTGGCAGTGTGACGAAGTTGCTTCGGAAGACGGCGTTAGCCGCGGAGCTCAGCTCAGAACGAAATGAGGTAAATGGGAGGGGAGATGATGACGTGACTCCTCCACCCGCCTTAACTGTCAATCCCCCACAAACACAGTCTCTCGGAATTTGCATAAGCACACCCCTTCACCTGCAATTTTAACTTAGTTACAAAGTGATCAAAACTCTCGTTTATATCCTGCGTCCTCTCATTAAACTTGTATCCCGCATTACCCGTGGGCACGAAAAGCACCAGCGGCAGCCTGTCTATTAAGTTAATTTAAAGTTTAGGTTTATACCTCGCTTTGTTTCCGAAGTAGCTGTACTGATGAATATGGTAGTATATGTCACTCGCTCGCTTCTTAATGTTTCGCTGCCTTCTCAATTATATAATGCATGTTTTGTTCAGCGTATTTTGGAGCTCTTCCTGGTTTTCTACATAGTGCGTTGACAGTCAGTTCACGTGATTACGTGGGCGGCGTGATGATGTCACACGAAACTCCGCCCCCACGGCGGTCAAGCTCAACTCCATTACAGTAAATGGAGAAAAATACCTTCCAGTTATGACCATTACGCGTAGAATTTCGAAATGAAACCTGCCCAACTTTTGTAAGGAAGCTGTAAGGAATAAGCCTGCCAAATTTCAGCCTTCTACCTACACGGGAAGTTGGAGAATTAGTGATGAGTCAGTCAGTCAGTCAGTCAGTCAGTGAGTGAGTGAGTCAGTGAGGGCTTTGCCTTTTATTAGTATAGATAATTTATTATTTTTTTTTATTATTATTATTATTAAATAATTCCTCCTATATAAGTAACATTTCTCGGACTGCTTTCTTCCATCTCCGAAACATTTCTAGACTTCGTCCTGTTCTTATGCAACACAGTACTAAAGTATTGGTTAATGCCCGAGTCACTTCACGTATAGATTACTGTAATGCTATTCTATCTGTCATCCCACAAAAACGTATCCATTGCTTACAATTTATTCAAAATTCTGCTGCCAGGATAATAACTTACTGTTCTAAATCCGCTGAACATCCTATACCTATTCTCTCTCAACTTCACTGGCTCCCCGTTAACTACAGAATACAATACTAAATACCGCTCTTAACATTTAAAGCTCTCCACAACCTCACTGATCTCCTACAGACTGACACTCCTCTCACTCACTCTGATTGTCATCTGCAACTGTACTTTCTGTACCACACATCAAACTCTGTGCTGTAGGAGCTTGAGCGTCTCTCATAGTGCTCCTCAACTCGGGAATTCTCTTCTCTCTCATATACATCAGCTCGATTCAATAACACATTTTAAAACTGCCCTCAAAAGTTATCTTTTCAAACTGGCACACCAATTGTGAATTTTGCACTGTTACTGCCAGTTATTGTTTGTTTGCTAATTATTGCTGTTTGATTTAGACTTCTCTTTAGCCTCGAAAGCGAGGGTGGACGCAGCAGGAAAGTTAGAGTTGGCGGGCGGAGCTCTGTCGTGTGTATCCCATGACGCGGGAGGAGGGTTAAAGTTGGCGGGCAGGGCTCTGTCGTGCGTATCCCATGGTCTTAGAGTTGGTGGGCGGGGCTCTGTTAATTGGTGGGCGTGGCTCTCTGTCTTGCGTGCGCTCTTTGTCTTGCTTACCCTTAGTGAATTATATATATAGATGTCTAAATACATATATATATATATATATATTTGGGATGCCAACTCGGCCAGGTCTATTTAATTTTAAAAGCAACTGGCGCGCAGTGGTGCTCAAACATACAGAATGCTGGCAGTCACCTCCAGTTCGCCCCTTGGTGGTCATTCCGAGTGTCAACCGGATAATAACATGCATACAAGACTGCAAGATCACCCCCCCACCTTACCCAGAAGGGGGTGGGTTAGGGTTTCACCCTAGTTGACCAATGATAAACATGTGTACCATGTTTCATTAAAATTGCTCCAGCCGTTCGGAAGTAATGCTGGAACATACATACTGTACATACATACACACACACATACATTGACTTTTATATATATAGATATGTACAAGGGTGCTATTTAGAAAGACTGTATCTCACTCACAGCTACTGCTAGGCATCGCTCAATTTTATATGCTAAGTCCATCTACCTAACCACACAGGTTAGCACACAGTGCTTCTGTCCATGTGACATGTCAGCACTTCCGGATCAGATGGAGAACTTGTAATTTCTTCAGCCCAGAAGTACTTCTGTGCTTCCGTCCCCATGACTTTGGAGTACTTCCAGACTATATAAACAGTAGGGACTCCCCAGTCTCCCTGCAGTGTCTCCTGGCGGTACCCACGATACCCAGCAGGGCTGTGAAGCCGAACTCCAGATCCCATGGTGCCCTGCTTGAATACGGGGCACTGCTATGCTGCAGGGAAGCTGCCAACTAGCATCCTGGGGGAGGCAGTGTCCCAAAAAAGCTGCCTTCCCCCATCCTTCCACTTCAGGGGCATTCGGCCGGGTTGAGCTGCTTGCCCTCTCCTACAATGGAAAACCAAGTTTTGGAGTGTATGGGGGAAATTTTTATGCAGTCATCGATGCATTTTAAAATGCGTCTGGCCTCTTGATGTGGCTAGAATCCTATGTGCATTGGACAGGGTTGGGGGGCTCGTAAAACATCAAGAGCTGGACTCCTACAGTCCTGGAATACGTTCCTGACAATGGCTTAGATTCTACAGTCAAAGGATGGTGCATTAGGAAAATGTGAAAAAACAGTCAGAGAATTCAGACGTATAATTATATCTTGACAAATTTTTAGCAAATGTGAAAACTAAAACAAGTGCCCAGTCAAATGACAAGGGTGTGCTAAGATCATACACTACTCAACTAGAACTGCAAGAAATATTTGATGCCTTATGGTTATTTAACTTATCTTACTAATGTCCTTCTTGTTTTGTACAATACTTTGTTAGGCTCCAAAGTCTTTAACTGTTTCGTCCTTCACTTCTTTGATCAGCCATGTCCTTAAAATGAAGTTTTTCGGGAATGATTTCCCAACACTACCAGAAATGTATCTCTCAATCAGTCTCTTCTCCCAAACTTTAGAAACTGAAGGATGCTTGGTGAGTGACCTGCTAAAAGATTATGCATATCTCTTACTGCTTATGTTATATAGAAGATTCTCCAAGGTTCCAGTCCTGGGAAAGCTCAACTACTCTTACAAAAGTGTTTAAAATCTGGAGGACATTTTACAAGACCCAGCATTTTCAAAATCATATGATTACGATTGCCAATTATTTACCCACCATGCATCATTACTTCCTGACCTACATTTAGCATGGCTCTGCCACCATTATTCAAATAATGGGTAGGTATATAAAGTATACTGATAGATGTTTATGATGAATTAATTAAATATACAACAATAGAAGGTAAAAAGTTTTTTTTTTTCTGTATATTTGCTTCCATGATTTTTACTTTATTCAGTACCTTCCAGCAAATTACTCATTTAAGTGGTGATTCCCTTGGTTCGTTTTTATTTCATGTTCATGCTTCGCTTTGCTGTGCAATTTGTTTTATAACATTGGTTAAATAATGTCATGCTAAAATTAAACACTAAAATATTTGTCTCCAAGTGTACCAGTTTTAAAAATCATAAATCAAATTTGGGCAAATTTCCAAGTTGTGGTGGCACGTAAAAGAAATAGCAGACATTCTCAACAGCATGCCAGGGTAGAAGACTAACAGCTTTCTTTTCTTTCCTGAGTCCTTTCTCCATGACTTAGGGTGGATCTTACTGAAACACGTTCTCTCAGCACTGGCCGAGTTTGGCAATTAGACTGGAGGAGGCCAGACAAACCATAAAAAATAATTGCATTTTTTAGAGTCACGTGTTTTCATCGTAATCCCAATCATAAATTGTTCATAATATAGATACAATATAAACTAAATCTCTATCACTTTGAAATGCTTAAAAATGTGAAAATGACAAAAAGCTAACAATATTTCCATGAAAGTTTTTTTTTTACTTTGTTTGCATGTTAGTTAAAATTGTGGCAAAATAAATGGATTAGTCTCTTTTAAACAAATTAGAAAGTGGTACTCATAGCATAACATTCACATGCATTCGGTGTTTGGGTTATCTCCTGAGATAGATGGTCCATTTACATTTTTTTTCTTTACTTTATCAAAGATACTTTTTTTGTTTTTTAACGATTATTAGTCACAGTGGTGTGTGGGATATGTGACAGAGCTTTGTTCAGATTGACACATCGCTATTTGTACAGGCTGCACATTCAGGCATAAACTGTGGACGTGTGGTTGTTTCAGTTGCTAGGACTGACTAATGACAATCTGATATGTCAGTCAGTCATTATCTAGCCTGCTATATCCTAACACAGGGTCACGGGGGTCTGCTGGAATCCCAGCCAACACAGGGAGCAAGGCAGGAACAAATCCCCGGGCAGAGCGCCAACCCACCGCAGGGCACACACTAGGGACCATTTAGGGATTTAGCATGCCTTTGGACTGGGGGAGGAAACCGGAGCATCCGAAGGAAACCCACACAGAAACGGGGAGAACATGCAAACTCCACACAGGGAGAACCCGGGAAGTGGACCCAGGTCTCCTTACTTTGATTCAGCAGCGCTACCACTGCGCCACCGTGCCGCCCCCAATCTGATATGTACAAGATGAAAATGCTGCACACAAAATATTCAAGGTGAATTGACTTCTCTTCCTCAGTCTAAATCTATATTATTAAAATTCTTCAGAATGATTCTCTGTTTTAAGGACAGACAATTTGCAAGAGTAAGTTACTTAGGACAGTTGAGTTTACTTATCATGTCCTTGACATATTATGCATGGCCTTAAAAAAACATTTGAGGATAAAAATAACCTTCCTTGAAAATTCATTTTGTTCACATACTTCATCTATAGGGGGAAGGCCAACCCTTTAACTCTTCCCATGTTTCTCAAGGTAATTAATTACATTGATGACTGTACGTCCATACTACTATATTTTCATTTAAAAATGACGTTTTTCCTACACCAGAGATTTCATGTCGTGTACAAAAGTATCTTTGCCCATGCTAAAATGCCTCAAAACATATACAACGTAGTCCTTTGTATACACTGGGTGCACACATTGGTGAAAACTCCTTGAATTGGACTGTGAAGTGAAAAATTCACAACCCCATGATAATTCAGATTCCCTTGTGCTTTATGTACTTTTAAAAATATCAGCGTGCACAGGACTCTGATAGTGCATTCACAGTGCAGAGTAAGAAAGAAATTCTATAAGGAGCCGCCACAAATGTGCCCCAGTCCCACATCAATGCACTGATCATAGTTGAAAGAAACAGATTTAAAAAAAGAAGCTGATTATTTTTATGTTCATCCACAAGAGGATTTATTATGAACAGTCCACAGCAGTTGGAATGCTTCTTGCACCAAATATTTGTAAAACTAACTCAAAACAGAAAATAAATAAAGAAGTGCGTGTGCGCATATCATTTTGCTGCATTGTGCTTTCGTGACTCTGTGAACTGTGCTGAATTCTACATCTGTCCTCTTGGTTAACTACCCTGTTATTAATTTTGCTGCAAAAAGCACCCTTTATTGTTAAATGGATGAAATTTACGTACCATATATACTCGCGTTTAAGTTCTCCCGCGGATAAGTCTGGACTTAATTTTACCATATAATTTCCGGTATTTTATAATGTCAGTCGGATAAGTCGAATGCGGAAAACTCACGCTATTGATCCTAGAGATTATGATATGCTAACGTTGACCTGAGAGAGTAACCATGGGGCACACTGCCTTATTTTATGTATTGTGCCTACGTGACCACACGGTAATACCCAAACTATTCCGCAGCTCATTTGCACTGTTTTGTGTTTTTGTATCTCACACCCTCATACACCTTTATCGTAACAGCATCCCTGATCTACGATTGAGCATTCAATCAGAAGAAAATATGAAGCTGGTTTTAAATTAAAAGTCATTGAAGTGGCAAAAGAAATTAGTAACTGCGCTGCTGCAACAAAATTCAATGTGTCTGAGAAACTAGTGCGAGATTGGAGGAAGCAAGAAGATTTAAAAATTTTTGAAAAGGCTTTTGAAAAGTTGGGATCTGATTTTATGATCAATTTTTCGGGTGTCAAGACACAACTTATATGCGAGTATATACGGTAATATAGATTGAGTTATTTAAAATCAGATGTTGAAGTGGCACTCAATTTTTCACTACTTTTTTACCACAAAACTTGACTCGTACATTGTTTGCCTTTTGCGGATGTATGCAGCACTCAAACTGTACAAAACACAATTTAGGTGCTGTCGCAGAAGGCCGAGATCCTTATCCAGCCAGGACGCCTCTTCACTTAAGAGGACTGGGGGAGCAAGCGTGGCCAGAACAGTTCTTCCCCTGGGACGCTAGATGGCAGCCCCCATGGGTTGCAGTGTTGCCTCGGACTCCCGCAGGGCCTTGTGGGAGATGGAGTTTTTATTTTTTTTTTTACCGTGTCCTGTTCGGCTGTGAAGCAATCAGAATTGATGTCTGAATGCTGGCGACTAGCCTTACAGTTTTTCTCTCAGGTGGAGCGTTACAGCTTCTGCTGACGCCACACCTGATACCAAAACTTTATTAGAAATATTTTCAGATGTTTTTAAGATTTGAACCGGACACGGAGACAAAAGTGAAAGGAAAAGAAGAGAGAAAAGGAGGAGATGGAGGTAAAGGGGGAAGGGGGTTTTTTTGTATAAAATAAACAATAAATGAACCAGAATCTGCTTCTAGACCTGCAGAAAGAGAGGGGGAGAAAAAAAAAAAACAAAAAAAAAACCACAAGACAAAAACATTGCTGCATCAGCTACATGAAGATATATAACAGTAAAAATGTTTGCTGACAATCACACAGTAATTATTACTAAGGCATTTAGGGCCAACCACAGCCTTAGGTCATGTGCTGAAGATATCCAAGTCATACTTATGAAAGCACCATGTGAGCACCTGTGTGCGTACGCACGCTTGTATGTGTAAGATTTCTCTATAGGAGCGTCCAATAGTGAGTGTGAAGGGCCACAGACCTGCCCCCAAAAACGTGCGGAAGATGGAGGGAGTTCCAAGCCCAGAGATCCAGAGGTCACCCCAGAGCGCGGAGACCCCAGGGAGACCGTCACCAGAGAAGCCCCAACCCCCCCTCGAGAGGCGCAGAGGATCACCCTGGGGGGCCACAACCAGCAGCCGGCAGAGTCCCGGGAGATATCAACGGCAAGCCCCCAGGCCCGCCCGCAGCCGCTCACCCCTGAGTCGGCCGGGCCCAGAACCCAGCAGCCCGGGACCCAAGGGCGACCCACCCCGCCGAGGACCCAACAGAGTCCAGGGACCCAGATCCCACCAGGCAGCCACCAGGAGCGACCAGACAGATGCTTAAAAAAATAAATAAATAAAATAAAAAAAAAATGTGGCAGGGGGAGGGTAGGCGAAGATGTTGTAGCATTGCCAGATGTCCCAGGAGAGGGGAGGAGTCCAAAACTCCACCTGACATATACAGTCACACACAAACACAGTCATACACTCCCTCCCTCATGCTCTCACATACACATACATCCCAAGACTTACAAGGATGTACGCCAGACACCCATTCACACTCCCCATACACACCCTACTAACTCTGGTCCTGGTGCTGCCGTACCGAAGTCACAACCATTCCCGGACGCCAGAGTTAGCCCTGTTCCGCTGGGGTAATAATGAGCAGGCACCCCCGTCCAACGCAGAGCAAAGCAACCCACCACTCCAGACCACAGGCAGACGGCCAGCTCCCACTCCTAGCCTCCAGCCCCGGGCAGCTAACTGAGAACAGAGGTGTAATAAGACCTCTAGTCTCCCTCCACCGGCTCCAATGTAAAGTTGATGTGTGTTGATAAGGTGCATTTTGTGGTTGGGGGGGCGCGGGCAGTGCTGGCATCATGTGGCCTACACCAGCTGATGCCAACACACAGCCCCACATGCCAACACACAGCCCCACGTGGAAGATGGAGTTGGTTACAGCCCTGTTGGGATCTGGGGGCGTCGGCAGGGGGGTGCTGCAGCTGCTGCCACACCTGGAAGTGCTGCCAGAATTAGGTCAGCGAGCACCTGGAGCACTTCCAGGTGCCTTATAAAAGGAGCCAGCAGCCACTACTTGGTGAGCCAGAGTCGAGAGGCGGGAGACGAAGCTTGCCGGGAGGAGGGAGGGAGAGAGATAAAAGAGAAGAAGAAAGTTAAAAAATTTTGATTGTGCTTGGACTGAGTTGTGCTCAATGGAAATGGGAAGGCGTTGCCCACAGGCGAAATAAAGAAAATAAAAAGCTTTTATAAATGTGCCTCCTGCATCTTTCTTTGTCGGTTTAAGAGCTGGTATAGCACCATCTTCTGTTACAGCTCAAACGATAAAGCAACACAACAAGCACCATGGATATCAACTCTCCTATTCCCGTTATGTTGAAATATTGTTTAATGTGAAGAGTGACCAATCAGGGACATTGAGACATTGTAATGAGCAGGAGCTGGTAAGGGAAGAGCCACAAAATAAGCACAAACCAACCAGGGCACAATGAAGTCAGTGTTTTCAGGACGCCACCTGCGTTTTTCAAAAGTCTGTGGCACTAGAGACCGTTTTTAGAAGTATTCATTTTTGTGGGTTGAAAATGCTGGTGTGGGGTGGACAAAAGGTTAAAACTGAGACAAATATCTGCATTTCTAATTGAAAGTGTAGTAGTAGTGTGTAGTGTTCTGTCACCTAGAAATAAAGACAGCTTAGCAAATAAATGACATGATGTCATCTTAATATGGGGTCATAATGGTAAGGCTTTTGTTATCACAATATATTATTCAGGAAAGATACAGTTTTTGAAAAATCTGACACATTTTGGCTAATTAAACCCAGATTTAGTGTCTCTATAAATATTATTATTAGTGGATTTTTTTTTGGGTGAGAGTGAAAAGGTGCAAAGATGAATTTCAAGCTTTAGCCATGCTGTTTCATTAGTATAGGTATATTTATTATCATATGATTTATTGACTATTTTAAAATATTAATTTTAATTTAGATTTTAGCTGTGACAGACACAACACATGGGACGTGTAGCTTAAAACACTCCAATTAAAATTACTGTGAGGCACTGATTTGTTCCAGGAATTAATTCTTTACACTAACATTGGACAGGTGAACATTTTAAGCTGTAATGAAACAAATTGCATGAATGGGATGGAGAGTTGTTTAATCTGCCTGTACACTCACACCACTTTTACATTATCATCAGGAGCAAAGTGGCACCAGGCTATGTTCCTATTTTATGTGCATTGTGATGGATGGCTGGCATTTCAGTCTGGCCGGGACGTCCCTCAACAGAAAGAAGGAGGAAGAACAGCATTTTCAGGGCACTACATCCCCTGGGACGCTAGATGGCAGCTCCCCTGGACGGAAATGGTTCCCCGGATTCCCTCAGGGCATCATGGGACATGGAGTCTGCTTCTTCAGCCCTGTTGGGTGCCGTGGGTGCTGCCAGGGGGAGCTCTCAAGGAACCTGAGGACTCCTACTGTCATTACGACCTGGAAGTACTTTGGAGGCGCGAGGATGGAAGCCAGCAGTACTTCCAGGCTACTTGAGGAAGGAGGAGGTGGCGTTTGACCCGGAGAAGGAACACTTCCGGGTCAAGGACTATTTAAAGGACTGGTTGAGACCCAGCAAAGAGAGTCGGAGTTAGGAGGGTGTGTAACGGAGCTGCTGGGAGTGGAGGATTGTGAGTATTGTTTATTATTGATTATTGGATTTGTGAATTGTGGAGTGTGGGGTGCTTTGTGCACTTTATTGAAGAAAATATTAAAATTCTTATTGGTGCTTTTTATAAGTGTGTCTTGGACGTCTGTCTGGTGGGTTTCACGGGACAACAGTGCCTCTAGCGTCCACAGTATGTTTTCCCAAGGTTTCTAAGAACCACCCATTCATTTTCCTCAACACAGGTACCACATATGAAGCAGGAGCCACCAGTGCATTTTTATAGATGGGTCCTACCATTTAAAAAAAAAAAATAAAAGAATACAATGGGTAGAGACCAGGAAGTGCCATCTGAAAGGCAGTGGTGCTGTTACTCTTCTTTCTTCAGCTTGTGTTATCATGCAGCATATACAGTTGGCAAATATTGAAAATGTTGGCAGAAACTGACATCCAACATTGTGTAAATAAATGCTGAGAAAAAATTAAAGGCCAAACTACAATATAAAAAGCATTAAATAACTGGTAGCAATATGCTTTAATCTGTGAGTTAGCACGTAAATATCCTTCTCTTAATTTTCAAGTACTGAACATATAAAGAATACCTTGGAATGGAAAAAACAAATGAAACCAGCTTGTGAGAATTGTTTTGGTTCCTGTTGGTTGTTACTGTTAAATATGAAACTGCTGTTATATGTTACATACAGTCAACTAACTGGAATGACACAACTGGGAATGACAAGACAAAAGAACTAGAAAACAATGACAAAGAGGAGATATCCAGGTCAGAACATAACACTGAAGAAACCTTCAATGTCCAGCATTTTTCTGGCCAATGTGCGGCTCCTCAGTAATAAACTAGACGACATTTAGGGAAGTCTGGCTTCATGAAGACACGTTAGAAACTCTTGTGTTTTTCAAAAACATGGCTAACTGGTGAGATACCTGGTGCTTCAATACAGGTAGATGTTTTTTTTTGTCTTTTGTATGGGTTGGACTGAACTGTCTGGTAAAAGAAAAGGAGACGCATTATGTTTTATGGTAAATAATACATGAATGCTAATAGTGTATGAATTTTCAAATGGTCTATAAAAATGGTTCTTCTGAACTGAAGTATTTAATAATCCATTGTCACATGTTTTATCTTCCTGTAAGGTCATGCTTGATTTTGATCTGCTTTAGGAAGAAGGAACATGGCATCATTAGACCATGAATGGCAAATCCAGCATCAAACTATTTTAAGCTTCCATTGCAGTTGTAAGACTGTTAATTCTTGTCACAGTGTCCGTGAATCATCATGCATGCTCCTTTGAATGAGAAAAGAAAAAAAAAGGTCCGGATATGGTTCCTGGTGGGAAGAGGAAAGTGGGGGATGTTATGTTTTCCTTTTTGCTCTCTCTCACTATCGCTGGTTCTGAAGGAGTGTGAATAAAGCGCTAGTGTTTCCTTATATTGGACTCTGTACAATTCTTGCTGTTCTTAAGTCCAGTTGCCTCAGGCATGCTTACACAATCATTGAAAGTATACAGTATATGTTTGCCTAGCTTGCAAGTGTTCAATCCAAATGAGAGCAGCAGGAAATGATGTAAGAAGGGATGCAAAGATAAAATGTGAACTAAGAGATGGACCAAGATTCATAACCAGAAAGTCAAACACGCAGTCATCAAGCCCTAAATCATCACCAAAAATTAGTTTTTATAAGATTTATTTCTTAAGAAATGAAATGCACTAAGCTCTGTGTCTTCACTCCAAAAACTGAGAAAGTGCTAAGCATGTCATTTGTTTACCAACTCACTAGCAGCTGCTCATAAAATGCCAACGCTCACATTCAACCAAATTGAGTCGAAAAAAGATTCAGAAATAATTGACAACAAACCAATTTTAAGTGAGAAAACTTAAGAAAACTGAATTCTGTGTAACACAAAACCAAATATGAGCAAAAATAAAGCTCACAAATTAGTGTAATCAACTTCATATAATAGGAGGAAGTTGTGAGAGGCCTAAAGTGAGTAGTGAGAAGATCATGCATTGGCAGATGGTGAAGACCAGTCTATGTGGAGACCAGTGTAAGACATACGTCAGGGAGAAATATTAGAAAACGAATAAATGGACAGCAGGACACATTAAAAATGGACCACAGACATGAAAAAGGGACCTTTTAGGTGACTGGGTTATGCAGGTGTCCAAAGAAATACTAGAGGGTGTCTAACTATCCAAGTTTGGTGCCTTGCAGAACTGAGATTGCCAGGCCTCAGAGATGTAGTAATGCCAGTAATCAGCAAATGTTGGCCATGTAGCTTTAGAAATCTGAAGTGATTCTCCTCCTGGGACCTGAAGTAACTGTCAGATGGAGTTTAGTTGGCATTCCCAGCTACTGTAGCAGCAAGGGTGGGGTCTGGAGCTGTAAGGTAGCAGCTATAATCGCTATGCCACTGCACTGTGCTAAGCTGTCTTTTGACCCTTTGGGCCTGGGGCTTTACAGTATACAGTAACATTTCTTTTACTACTTATTCTAACAAGCCCAATGAATAAATCAAAACAGAGTGCAGATAACATAAACCTTTCTTAAAAAAGAGTGTTAAATAAATGTTAGGAACAAATGTATTTGAACCTTGTAGCGTAAAGGCTTTTCCCTTTCTCAAGCCATCTACATGTTATTTGTTTTTTTCATAAGAAGTGAATGCATCATGCCATTCTTGGCTTTTAGTGGGTGAAAGTGGTACTCAGACTAGCTGTTGGCTTTTCTCTCTAGTGGTTGCAAGCTACTTGCTGACTTGATTAATGCAAACTACAGAAACCAGTCTGTGCAAAAGTTTAAATGTCAAGACAGCAATGTACAAAAGAATGCCAAAATTGCTTAGAAGTATAAATGATGATTGTGATTGCATTCCTGAATTTCTTGATAACTTTCAGATTTACTGATACACATTTTAAAGATCAAACAATTAAGCTGCTGCGGTGGGTTGGCGCCCTGCCCAGGATTGGTTCCTGCCTTGTGCCCTGTGTTGGCTGGGATTGGCTCCAGCAGATCCCCATGACCCTGTGTTTGGATTCAACGGGTTGGAAAATGGATGGATGGAACATTTAAGCTGACCCTATCGGGGTATGTACTGTCACTTACTGTGGATCTTGTCCTTCCTTCCTTTCCTGCACACCTGTTTCAGCTTGCCTTCCATTTCTAAATCCAATAGGCTACTGGCGTGAAACAGTCATTAATCACCTTCTAAAGGTTAATTCCAATGTTTGGAACATCCTCCTAAATCTTGGAGATTCTTCCCCAGACACGCCTCTGGTTTCCCAATATATCTCTCATTCCCTGAGCAAACTTTAATAAAGGAAATGTAGACTTTTGATATCCTTGTGTCTGTAGTTGGATCCCCTTTATTTTTCTGTATTATTTGGTGTCTGGGGAACTTTCTACTAAAATGACTAGACATAAAGTAATCACTGTACCTCTGGGACATTTACCAGTGCCTACTCTCCTCCACTCCTATTGCCTTACTGGGTCCTGTTTCTGTCCCATGCCATCCTTTCATTAGAACATTAGAACAATCTAGACGAGAACTGGCCATTCAGCCCAACAAAGCTTACTAGTCCTATCCAGTTATTTCTTCCAAAAAAACATCAATGGAGTTTTGAAAGTCCCTAAAATCTTACTGTCCACCACACTACTTGGTAGTGTGGATGACAGCCGGGGTCCATGCCCGGCCAGGACACCCCTTCGCTATATGTTCAGGAGGAGCCGCCATGAACTGGGCAATACCTCCCCCTGGATGCTAGATGGCACCCCCTCAGGTTGGAGTGGTACCTCAGTTTCCCGCAGGGCTCCATGGGAATTGGAGATGGGTGCAGCCCTGTTGGGTCCCACAGGCACCGCCAGGGGGTGCTGCAGCTGGGACTCCTGAGCCCTTATGGGCAGTGTATTCGCCACACCCGGAAGTGCACCCAGAACTCTTCAGTCAACCACCTGGAGCACTTCCATGTGGACTATAAAAGGGGCCAGCAGCCACCACTCGAGGAGCCTGAGTCGGGAGGAGGAGGACTACGCTTGCAGGAGGAGGAGTGGTGGTGCAAGAAAGAGTGTTTGTGCTTGTGTGTTCACTTTTGGGCTTTTGGGTCTGTGTTGTTCCTGTGCGACACAGGGAAGACATACCCCACAGGTGAAGAAAAATAAAAGGTTTCTTTGGTTTTATACGTGCCTCCGGTGTGAGTCTGTATCGGGTCAGTCGTCAGTAAAGCGCCTTGTTACAGTAGTTTATTCCAAGTGTCTATCATTCTTTGTGTAAAGAAAAACTTCCTAATGTTTGTGCGAAATTTTCCCTTAATAAGTTTCCAACTGTGTCTATGTGTTGTTGATGAACTCATTTTAAAATAACAATCTCGATCCACTGTACTAATTCCTTTCATAATTTTAAACACTTCAATCATGTCACCTCTTAATCTTCTTTTGCTTTAACCGTATAGGCTTAATCTTTCCTCATAATTCAACCCCTGTAGCCCCGGAATCAGCCTTGTTGCTCTTCTCTGGACCTTTTCTAGCACTCCTATGTCCAAAACTGCACACAGTACAGTGGAACCTCGGGTCACGACCATAAATCGTTCCAAAACTCTGGTCACAACCCGATTTGGTTGTGACCCGATGTTATTTCCCCCATAGGATTGTATGTAAATACAATTAATCCATTCCGGACCGTACGGGCTGTATGTAAATATTTTTTTTTTAAAGATTTTTAAGCACAAAAATAGTTAATTATACCATAGAATGCACAGTGTAATAGTAAACTAAATGTAAAAACATTGAATAATACTGAGAAAACCTTGAACAGAGAAAACTAATATTGCAAAAGTTCACACTATAGCCTTACGTACCATTCTCTGTAAACACTTTTTTTAATGAGTTTTAAGCACAGGGAAGAAAATGAATATTTGAAAAATCCATAATTTATACAAAAACTAACCATAAACAACCAAGAAAACTAACCTTGCATGAGTCAATTTCTGGCATGAAGGTTAGTGAGGAGGAACTGGGTGGAGAGGAGATTACAGTTTTGAGGTAAAGTCTGTGACAATGCAGGTTCGCTGCATGCTCCCATCTCACTTCCGGGAGCCCTTAAACCCGTCACCGTTGGTAATGTTACAATGAGGATGACAGTGAGGCACTACAATGGAGCAATCGGATGGTGCAAAAAGTGCCAAGTGCTTTTATTAAAATCAACAAAACAACAATCAAAAACAAAGTAAAATATTAAATAAAGTGCAGTGCTTTCAGAATCCTTCAATAAATAAATGATCCCATAAAAACAGAAGTAAAGTGGAGGTTAAAATCCAATAGAAAAATGTCTTCATTAAATACGAGATTAAAACAATGCTCGAAGCAGTCTCTTTAATAACAAGCCTGGTGCATTCTTTAACTTCCTTCTTGGCCTTACTGCCTTCTTTAACTGCCTTCTCACGCTCTCTCTCTCTCTCGCTCACTCACGCTCTCTCTCTCACTCGCTCGCTCGCTGCACAGAGAATGCACAGGGAGAGACTAAACACGTGCGGAAATCATCGGCGCATACGAACCGGAAGGGAAAAAGGCTTGTTTGTCACCCGAGTGTGTGGTCGTGAACAGATGCAAAAGTTTGGCGAACTTTTTAGTTGTAACCTGATTTGTACGTGGTCCGAGACGTTCGTGACCCGAGGTTCCATTGTACTCCAGATGAGGCCTCACCAGTGTGTTATAAAGGTTGAGCAGAACATCCTTGGACTTGTACTCCACACACCGTGCTATATAACCTAACATTCTGTTTGCGTTCTTAATTGCTTCTGAACACTGTCTGGAAGTTGATAGCTTAGAGTCCACTATGACCCCTAAATCCTCCTCATAAAGTGTACTCTCAGTTTTACGACCGCCCATTGTGTATTCAAACCTAACATTTTTACTTCCTATGTGTAATACTTTACATTTACTGAGATTAAATTTCATCTACCACAAATCTGCCCAAGCCTGTATGCTGTCCAAGTCCTTCTGTAATTATATAACGGATTCCAAATGATCTGCTAATCCACCTATCTTGGTATCATCTGCAAACTTAACCAGCTTAACCAACATCGGCCATTTCTGATGAGGTTCCTCGCACCATCACCCTCTGCTTTCTGTGTCTGAGCCAATTCTGCACCCATCTAAAAACAACACCCTGAACTCCCACTTCTTTTAGTTTGATGCCCAACCTCTCATGTGGTACCTTATCAAATGTTTTCTAAAAGTCAAGATAAATAATATCATATGCTCCACTTTGATCAGATCCTTTTGTTGCCTCCTCATAGAATTCCAGCATGTTAATAAAAATTATGAAGGGAATTAGTACAGTGGATCGAGACTGTTATTTTAAAATGAGTTCATCAAGAACATGGGGACACAGTTGGAAACTTGTTAATTGTAAATTTCGCATAAACATTAGGAAGTTTTTCTTTACACAAAGAACGATAGACAGTTGGAATAAGCTTCCAAGAAGTGTGGTAGACAGTAAGACTTTAGGAAGTTTCAAAACTTGATGTTTTTTTGGAAGAAATAAGCGGATAGGACTGGTGAGCTTTGTTAGGCTGAATGGCCTGTTCTCGTCTAGAGTGTTCTAATGTTCTAATGGTGGCACAGTAGTTTGGGTTGCCTCACAACTCCAATAATCCCAAACTAGTCAGTATCTGTTTCTATTGTCTTTGTGCGTTTGTGTGAGTGTATATGTTTTCAAACAGTTTCCCTTCCATCTGAAACATGCATGTTATATTAATTGGCAACTCTTAACTGATGCTGTGTGAATGAGGGTGTGTCCATGAGCGTGCTCTTCAATATAAAAATATTTTCTTAATTTTTTTTCCTGGTTTGTGCATGATGTCCCTAGAATAGGCTATAGATCCTTGGAACCTGAGTTGAGTTATGCATGCTTGAAAAATAGATGCATAGTTACTTTCAAATAAAATTAACTTTTTTTTTTAACTCAGAATTTCTTAACCTAACTAAAAGTAAAACATGGGGCCCTCCGTGTATGACGTGCAGAAATGTCTGAAAGTAGGCACCTCAGCCAAACCCTGCAGGGAAAGGTCAATGGCAATATTTGTTTTGTGAGGCTACAGTCCTGAGGAGGAGACTGGTCTGCTGAAGGAGGGTCACAATAACTTAAACGCCTGCGGCATCAACACAAAATAATATCTAAGAAATAATTCTGTCACACGCACAGCTAGTTTTTCTTAAACAATTTCTATAGTTGACAGATTCTTTTCAAGTGAAGCAGTTGTTAGAAAACAGTTTTTTTTTTCCAAAAAATTTATCTGAGAAGGTAAACGTGTTAGTTCATTTGTGATAGACTGACCAGTTTCCTGGTCAGGATGGGCCTTTCTCCCTTACCTGGCTAGGAAACCAAAATGATCAGGAAGGTAGCTGCTGTCTGTGGACATGTAGGGATACTGTGGCACCAGGTATACCAGAGCTGGCACCATAGCAGCCACAGAAGGACATCTTGGGTGGGGAAGGACCTGACCAGGGTTGTTGACAGTTCTTTTCCTGGTTGGGAGGTCAACAATATGCATCAGTGGGAGACTGCCTGCTATGGGCAGATCATCTTCCCATACACTGGGTGGAAGCAGCCATGGTGTTGAAGCCCACAGGACAGCATTGGACTTGTGGTCCCAAAGAGCTGCCCTGCTGGTTTCTATGGAGGCTGCCAGGGGGCGCTCTCGGTAATGAACTGCAGAGCGACCAGGGTGGTTCCACCTGACCTGGAAGTGCTTCCAGGAGAAAATAGTATTCCCAGGTCAGATGTTATAGGGAGAGCCCTCCACTTAACCAAATGAGTTGAAGTTGGAAGTGGAGCAGGACAATACTTATTGGGGAGGAGTAAAGAGAAAACAAGAAAGGAAAGCAAAAGGAAAGGATTTGTTTGTGCTGGGTGGATAGAATAGAAGCCTGTGAAAAAGAACTGTTGTTAAATAAAAACATTCATTGTAAACCCTGTACAATTGTGTCTGGGGTTTGGGGCTCAGTGGCACCCCCTATGGGTCACAATTTACTTCTTATTTTCAAGCTACTGGTAATGAGGTCCAGCAAGTGTTACATTGCATGTGTTAACGTGCCAGTGCTAGTCTCACATTTGTAGTGATTTGACTTTTTATTTTCTCCAGATTTCATATAGGTAGCAAGTATTGTTACCATAAAAATTTCAACAAGAAAACACACTTATATTCCTAGAACATAGTTTGATATTCCTAGAACATAGTTTGAGCATAATGAGTGTACTTTTGTTTCTGCATACTTGTGTGTCTGTGATAAACATTTGGCAGACACTGTTATTTGAGAGCGAATGGACCAATTCTTGTAAAAATTTGTGGACACTTTGTGATTGGTTCGTCTTAAGAGATGATTATGTTTTGGGGAAATTCCAAATATTTATGTTTGAGTTTTAAAGGTTTAAACTTTTTAAAACCAATACCAAAACAGCCAGAGGTTTAAAAACATAAAGCTAAACTTTAATTAAAAAGAAACTGATTACATTTTATGACTTTATGTATTTCAGAACCAGGATGTTTGTTTGTGTCTGTTTCTTAAAAAAAGCAAGTTTTCCTCCTGCAAGTTGTGAACTCAGCACTTTCAGTGTGTACAGTAAGTTCACATTTAAACTGAAAAATTCCAAATATTTCATATTTGTAGTTACATATAAACACAAATACATTTAAAAAGTATTTTTACATTTAACGTGGATTAAAATGTAAAAACTAAAGTTTAGTGTTATTGCAGTGGCAAAAAATCAATATGTTAAGCTGATAATTGCTTGTGACATTTATAATTTTTTATTTTGTTTCTTCAGGTATTTCACCTTAAATTTCTGTTGGAAGGACTAAAGTTATTTCAGCATCTGCAGTTTACAATTCTGCTGCATATCACTAGAGATCATTCTGCCATGTCACACACATGTGCTTGGGAGGCAGCTAAAGGGACCAAATGAAGGTAATTCCACGACAGGCCAGGGGGTGGTGGGGTGCATTAATCCTTTCTCTGTTTTCCCTGCAGATCGATAACAGGGAATTCTGCCATTTCCGGTTCCGGCCATAAAGACGTCACTTCCTGGCAGACACCTTAAAACCCAGACCACTTCCTGTTTTCAGTCAGTCAATGTTGGACTCAATACTGTTCACAACTCTGCAGCTTATTTTACCTTTTGCAGCCAATTGCTCAAGTATACGGATGGCTGCCCAAAACCTTTTTCTGTGTGTCGAGCTTATTTATTTCACAGCCATTAAACTTGCATTAAACACTTACTGGCAACATCAACTAGAAAAGAATGGAACACACTGTGTGTGTTTATTAACATTCAATCAGACTTTGGCATTGACAGTACAGTGGATCCAGGCTATTGCTTTAAAATGACTTCAACAAGAATACAGGCACACTGTTGGAAACTTGCTAAGGGTAAATTTTCATATTTGATGTATTTTATGTCAGTTAGATCAGGTGTTATGGTTAAACCAGTGCTCCATCCATGGCTCACTTGTTTATTTTTTTATTTCATCA
>JANRMT010062854.1:772246-791772 GCA_026402145.1 Polypterus bichir lapradei | reverse complement strand
TAAATCAGATAAATCTATCCTAGTGAAAGAGTTTAATTTGTTTATAACGGAATGCTGGGGTTTAGGAGGATCCTTAGTGTTGGGGAGATATACTATGTTATTTCTAATATCATTAATTTTTTGGTTGAAAAATACAGCAATAGCCTCACAGGTTTTACTGGAGGTACTTAGGAGGCATTCCTTTGAGTTACCTGGGTTTAGCAGACGATCAATCGTAGAGAATAAGACTCTGGGATTACTAGCATTGTTATTTATATCAATGTTCTCTTTAAATCCGACACTCTTTGGGTCTTCCATGGTATAATAATGCTAGAAGATTTTTTAACTGTCTTTTCAGGTGCAACTATGTCAAGAGCAGCTCTCACTTTAGTATTAAATCTTTCCACCTTATTATTTACATTATCCTCGCTGTTATAGTTGGCACTATAAACGGACTGATTGCTTAGAAATCCATCCATTATCCAACCTGCTATAAGAAATGAAATAATTATATTAAAATAAACCTTACAAAATGGAAGAGGAAAATTTTTGCAAGGGTCACAATCAACATTTAAAAAACAGACAGGATTAGATCTAAAATGAAAAGGACATTACCAAAATTGTAATCAAGACAAAAAAGTGCCAAATGAAAATGATTCAGAATTCTTGTTTCTAACTAACAAAAAACAACTTTATTTGAAGAAGTCTTTGGTCAAATAAGCAAATGCCTGTGAATGCAGGCCACCATCTTTAAATAGCTCACACGTCACAAAGGTGGAGGTCGCATGTCTTGCAAGGGAGAACAGTAACAATAAACAGCATGGCCATTGTCATGTAAAATACACACAAAATGGCACCCATAAATGAAATAAAAAATAAGGTGGTGATGATATGACATCAGGTAGAAAATGCTAAAATATTACAACTAGTCCAAAAACAAATAATTGCATACCAAAGTAAGAAAAAATGTAACAAAGGAATTCCAAAACTCAGATGTCAACAAATACTAACAGTCACAAAATGTCCATAAAAAATGTATGTAAATAAACAGATCTGGATAAATTCCTGAAGCAGTGTGTGCCGGGAAATTGAAGCTGACCTGGTAAATATCATACAGATTAATTTTTCATTTGTGGTGATTTGTATAATGGCATTTTATTAATAAACGTCCTGTTCCCTGTGTCAGCAGCAGACAGAGATTGTTGGTGAGTTTGCAGTTTTTTTTCTTCCACCTTTTTCATTGAGAGCTGGCAAAGCACTTTTTGATGAGGTGACTTTCTAAGAAATAGAATTGCTGGCTTTTTAAAAATAGGTTAATGCTTTTTGTCATCTTAAACTGCCTGTCCTCTAGTTTAAAGAAAGGTGAAGTTTTGAATATGGATGGTAGCGTTTTATTTTTTCTTTTATTACAGTATAGCATTAAGCATTCACCTTATGAGTATATACCAAAAAACCCAACATAACAACTTTTTACTTGTTGCATTATTTCCACAGTAATTAAACATACAGTATGTATGATTAGTTTTTATATTTGTTTTTTACTTTGGAATACTTTTTAAAGTTTTTAATACATTTTAATAATGGTCAAATGTTACATTGGTATTTTTTGCTAATTTACCAAGATGACTGAATTTTTTGTTAAGAGTGTTTTGACAGGATCATGACTGCAGGCTAAAGGCGGCCCTACAGAATGAGGTCAGAGCCTCCTGAACTACTGCAGAGATGGCATGAACAATGCCCACTGGCCTGTCACACTAGACGCCATCAGGCACAGTAGGTTCTATTTTCCCAAATGAGTGTCACAGATGTAATTACTCTAGGTGTACAGGACAAAACGCATGGCAGTGGTGGTCGATGCGTAATATAAAATAAGTACTCCAGTATGATTGTTTGCAGCAGGAAAAGCCTTTAAGTGTTATTAGACAGTGCAAAATCTTAGACTAGACATGTTTCTTCCACTACAAATTTTACAAACAATTTGATTTATTGGCTATTAAGGAAACCTGCATTTTGAGATTCCAAAAAAATATGCCCTGGAATATCCAGTACACACTAGTCTGACCATAAACCGTCAATTAAAATGAAACAAGACCAAGACCCTGCAACTTGAGAAACCACCTCTAAATTCTGTCATCTTCCACTGTTTAATTACAAATGAAGCAAGCTAGTTTTGACATGGGTGAATATTTAGCAACCCTCACTGAAGGTGAGAAATAGTACTGCTACTGTAAAGACTGTCAATATTCTCAATCATTCTGTGCTTTCTTGTGCACATGTTACTTACTGAATGCATCATATGCAGTGCAAATAAACTGTCACAGGCAAACTGTTAAGTTGGTAATGAGAATTAGGAAACCAGTCATGTCTATTTCAAATTTTTTGTACTCGGAAAATTTTAATTTTATGATTAGTTTTGAAATTTTTTTCTTTTTTTGAAAAAGTTTCTTTTTTTTTTCATTTTGCATCTAACTGTATCATATCCTCACGTTGAAAGCAGCTGCAAGCAGGCAATGGGTTGCTATGGGACTGTCCGCCTAATATAAACTGATAAATTACAATGCAGACGTGTCAGCTGGATGAGGACAGTTTAGTATTCGATAATCTGGTTTTGATTTTGGCTTCTTTGTATTGACTCTCACTAAATAGGATTTTCTTGGTGAATGACTTTTGCAACTCCATTTTGACTATGGTCACAGTTAAGCCTTCTGGTTAGAAAAAAAACTATCTTCTGTTTATCAAGTTTATTTCTCTGCCTTCAAGAAAAATGAATGTTTTTTATATTTTGTTTATGAAATAAAGGCAAATCTTCAGATTAGCTACATAAAACATCGTGCCAATGAAAAACTTAGAAAAGAAGGTAGGCAGTTGGTTTGTAATAGAAAACAGCATGTCTGAGTTGCTTGTTTTCAGATAAGATTCATGTTCTCCATGATGCATACAACTGGCAGCTGGCTGTTTGGCTGAGTGACAGAAACTGCTGTTTGTACACTTAGTAGCCATGTCATCTCAGGGAGTGCTGCTGCCAGGAAGGGGATGTGACACTCTAAGTGATCGCTCAACTACACAAAATGTCTCTGCTGAGGGATCGATTGTAATTAGTTGAGTATTTTCATGCCATCATTATGCCTTTACCATCTCTAATAAGATTCTGCTTCATTATGAAAAATTAATGGATATTTTCAGTGTAAGTTCTGACTTAAATACAAAATCATGTTCAAAATATCAACAAGAAAAAAACTTGTTTGTAACCTGAGGCTTAAATTCTTGACCATGATAACACCTACAGTTCAGATGGATTCAGCTAAACTACAATGTATGCCTTTTGAGTATTTTAGAATTTTCCCAGAATTTAAACACAGATAATTACCATTCATCCATAACTTTAAACAATTGAAGCAATTAATTACTGAAACAACTGAAGAAGTGTCATTTGTTTAAAAGATAAGTGCAGCTGAGTGCTAGTGTGTTTTTAAATTAAGTTTTGAGGGGTTTAAGAAATAAAGTGTAGGTGTTTAAAGGCAAGGAAAGACCATTGTCGTTCAGCAGGTGGGAGTTTCTTACAGTTATGTAGATGGTATACAGAAAGGGAGACAGGCAGTGTTGTGCATGAACTAGTTCAAAAGAGCACGTTCATTGAACAAGCTTACTTTCTAAGAACGATGAACTTAACGTAACATATTTGCAAGTGAAGAACTTGAATGTGAGCTAGTTTAGTTTTATGTGACATTCTGGATATGGTTTAGGTCCAGATTAAACATTTTGTAATGTAGGAGTGGAGCCGAATCCAAATACGGTATTCGGATAAGCACAAATCGTGGATTTTTACAAATATTTATTTTGTACGAATTTTTTGCCATTTATTTGTATTCGGGAAAAATAACGTAAAATCAAATAGGCACTGTCTGTGTTTGCCTGCTTGTGCTTAAGCTGCACCCCTGCTGACACAAGCACTCTGTGAAGCTCCGCTTTCGCTTTTAGGAAAACGTTGTACTTGGCGAGGCCACTTTATATTTTTCCCCGTTGGACATGCAATATGTGACGCGAATTTTGACTGGCAGTGAAATTTGACTGGCAGCATAATCGGTTAGTTCACCTACACGCTGGTCCACAGTCACTATTTGTGTCACATGGTAGGAAATAGAGCGGTAATTTATATGTATACTTGCATCTATTTAATTTGTTTTTTGACTGAGAGGATATTAGCATATGGTTATATGTGTTTGTTGCTGGGTGTAACTCAATAAAGTGTATTTAAATAAAAAAGTCTTCATAATTATTGTATTTTTTTCAAAAACACTGTAATCGCTTAATATAAGGAATGCAAAATTGAAAAAAGTAAACTCACGTGTCATTTATTCTCACTTCTTAAAAAATACAAAATTAACTGAACATGAAAATGGTGAACTATGAACATGAATTTATACATTTTAATCTGTGTGAACTGAACTTTGAGCTAGTTCTTGTGAGGTGTGAACTTGAACTACACTGGAGACAGGACAGTTCCCTGAGATACTCCAGTATTACACACCACCATTTCTGACACAAAGTCCCACACAAACTGCTGTCTGCTAGTCAGATAGTCCATGATCGAGGAGACTGTGGGAGCATCAAGACTGAAACGCTTTAGCTTTCTCCCCAGTCGATGAGGCAGAATGGTGTTCAAAGCACTGGAAAGTCAAATAATATTATCGTGACTGTGGTGCCAGCTTAGTCCAAGTAGGAGTAGGCTATTTGGAGCCTGTAGATGACAGCATCTTCCACACCAATATGAACTGGGGATCTGAGTAGCTGGCAGGCCAAAGATGAAAATATACAAAATATACCAGATGGTGCAGCCGATATCAAGGGAAAATTGAAAAAGTGAACTAACTTGTAGTTACAGTTGCACAAAACATTTTTCTGTTTAAACTACATTGATGGATTAAAGGCCAGAAATCCACATGACCGTCATCATCAAGTTCTTCCATGACAGCCCTGAATACCATGAGGACTGACTGAGGTAATTTATGTTAGGTAGAATGCCTAGAGGGGGCTGGGTACTCTCGTGGCCTGGAACCCCCGCAGATTTCATTTTTTTCTCCAGCCGTCTGGAGTTTTTTTTTTTTTTGTTTTTTCTGTCCTCCCTGGCCATTGAACCTTTCTTTTATTCAATGTTAATTAATGTTCCCTTATTTTAATTCTTATTTATTTTGTCTTTTTTCTCTTTCTTCATCATGTAAAGCACTTTGAGCTGCATTATTTGTATGAAAATGTGCTATATAAATAAATGTTGTTGTTGTTAAAGATTCACAAGTATGGAGATTTGACAATGGTTTTCAATGGGAGATTTTGAAATTTCAAAAACTGATAGATCGTTTTCAGATATCTCAACAAAAAATTAACTGCCTTGAAATTATTTTTAAGAATAAGTGTGACAAATTTTAACTAAATTCATCCACAGAGGGGCTGAGTTATTTCATATGGCCAGACAGACTGACAGACCGACATGGCTATCACAATAGGTGCTTATTGCATTAGATGCAAACAGACTTAAAGAAAGTTTTATGTATTGTGATACCATGATATATTTGGACTTGAACCCAGGCCTCTAAGGGAAAATTTTCATTCCTTGAGTAGCAAAACACTGTTTTTTTTTTTTTTACTTTTTTCCATTAAACATTACTATATAATTTACTAAATATAATATTATCATGGCCTGCTCATCATAGCCCATCCAGCTGTGACGTAAGCACTCCTCCATTACCATCCTTGTAACGAAACACCTCTATATTTGGCAGTTGATTCCATGTTTTATTTTGCTTTTCCAATATTGTCTTTTTACAGAAACATAATTACAAAAATTATAGCCTTTCTGACTATTATTATGTTTGAACTTATTTATTAGTTGGAAGCGAGGATCTATTTGGAGTGTTGTTTTCTCGAAAAAAAAAAAAACACATAGGCTGTGCTTTAATAATAAATTTAAAAGGATAATGGAAACTAAATCAGCCATTGTTTTCAAACATGGGTCTAATTTTATTGAGTTTGTGATAAGATTATCATTCCAACAGAAGATTCATGGTGATGCCCAGTAGTACTGGCACCCTTACCTGCCATCTTGCCATCTATAAGGATATCAACTCAAACAACTTCAAGACCCGCTGCTGTGCTGCACAAGACCCGATTTAATGACATCTTGATGGCTTTCCAACTCTGGCCAGCTGGAGGAATGCCCAGGATTGATAGTCCTAAGAGAGTGACTCACTTCTGCGTCACAGTTTCCTGAAAAAAATAAAAAAGTGTACAGTTTGTTATTTTTATCATGTCTATTTTTGTGCACTCATTTTGTTTTTTAGATAATGCCAGTAAAACAATAAACTAAAGTATGTTTGATTACTGCAGTAAAAATTTTGTAATGCAATGGATTGTGTGGTTTTATGAGCTTTGCGTTTTTCACAACACGATAATACGGAAATGTGTTTATTCTCTTCAGTAGAAAATGAATTTATGCTGCATAAATATACTTGTTCAAAAACCTTTTTTACTTTTAAATTCAAAGTAAAGTTATTTCAATATAACTCAGCTGAAAAAAATGTTGGAATTTTGGAATTTGTTTTCCTTTCCTTGTTTATCTTAAGTTTTACTACGATACTCGTGACGTTTGTGCGACCAACGTTGTGATGCCATATACTGCCTTCACAGTATGTGATATGACAGCAAACATCATGGTATGTCTGGCATCTGCTATTTGGTTTTTCAAAGTTAACACTCATTTTCAGTCATAGTTTATTAATTATTTAATTCTTTACCTGCTCTCATAATGAATCAGACCCTGCCTGCTTGACTTCTCTTCTTGATCTCCAAGATAAAAAAATGAGACAGAAATATCTTTCTTCATGCCAGCTGTCTTTTTCTGTAGATTATCTGATTAAAGTTTTACAAGCAACACAAACATTTAAGTTTTGACCTTTTGCTCATTTAAATACTTATAATTTTTGCGTACATCATTTTGGTAAATTTTGTATAGTGACTAAATCTGATTTTTTTTTCCCTTATATTGCCCATTGAAAGCCTCACACTATTTTTAAATGAATAGTTCTGTGCTGTAATACTTTGCACAAGAAGAACAGGTAATCATTTATAATTATAAAAATATTTATAATTGCTGTATTGATGGGTCATTTTATTGTTCACGTGGAGAGGTAACCCACGCCTTAGCAAATTTATATCTGCCAAACTCGGTAGTGTTTTTCCAAGTTTTTCAAGGTCAAACTCACTCTCTCAATTATACATTAGATTTAATTAGCACTTGTGCCATGGAGATTTCAAATATAATTACTACTCTACTACATTATCTCTTATCAATACTATTTTACATTTAACTTTTTCTTGCCCTTAAGAATGCAAGTGTTGCTCTAGGAATGAAAAATATCACAGAGAAAAGTATTTTGTGAAAGACTAGTAAATGGATGAGGCAAAAATTTTAGTCGAGGAAAAAAAAGAAGGACAAACAAAAACATTTCTGAAAACTCGCAGCTGAAGTAACACACTAAAGTCTTTTGCCCTGAATAATTATTTTAATAGGCTTCCCTTAACAGCATGAGTATTTGTTTTTAAATAGGAATCCATAATTGTGGACACCAAGAGAAGCATTGCCTTAAATACTTAATAGAAGTGATGTACACTCATAAAATTATAATGGCTGGGGACTTTAATTGTGTTTTAAATCCAGACCTAGATAGGTCTCCTGTCACAGGGGTGATTGACATCTAACACTGCAAAGACAATTACACAGTTTGTAACTGACTATAATTTTTCAGACCCCTGGAGATTCTAAACCCAACCTCAAGAACATATTCCTTCTATTCACAAGTGCATCATTGCTACTCAAGAACTGATTATTTCTTTGTAGATAACCATTTCTTGCCTACGATTAAATACTGCAAGTATGACACTATTGTTATTTTTGACCATGCCCCTCTGATCTTAGAGCTAAAATCATTATGCCCCACATACTCATCTCACAGATGGCGTCTTAACCCACTTATATTAGCAGACGAGAACTGTATTTATAGCAAAACAAATCATTTTTTTCTAGAGACAAATAGATCTCTGCAGGAATACAGTGGAACCTCGGGTCACGACCGTAATTCGTTCCAAAACTATGGTCGCAACCTGATTTGGTCGTGACCTGAAGTAATTTCCCCCACAGGATTGTATGTAAATACAATTAATCCGTTCCGGACCGTACGAGCTGTATGTAAATATATTTTTTTAAATATTTTTAAGCACAAAAATAGTTATTAATTATACCATAGAATGCACAATATAATAGTAAACTAAACGTAAAAACATTGAATAACACTGAGAAAACCTTGAACAGAGAAAACTAACATTGCAAAAGTTCACGCTATAGCCTTACGAACCACTCCCTGTAAACACTTTTTTTAATGAGTTTTAAACACAGGGAAAAAAGTGAACATTTGAAAAATACGTAATTTATACAAAAACTAACCATAAACAACCAAGAAAACTAACCTTGCATGAGTCGAGTTCTGTCATGAAGGAAGTTATGAGGAACTGGGTGGAGAGGAGATTACAGTTTTGAGGTAACGTCTGTGAAGATGCGGGTTCACTGCATGCTCCCATCTCGCTTCCGGGAGCTCTTAAACCCGTCTCCGTCGGTAATGTTACTGATGAGCACGACAGTGAGGCACTACAATGGAGCAATCAGATGATGCAAAAAGTGCCAAGTGCTTTTATTAAAATCAACAAAACAACAATCAAAAACAAAGTCCAAATTAAATAAAGTGGATTGCTTTCAGAATCCTTCAATAAATAAATGATCCCATAAAAACAGAACTGAAGTGGAGGTTAAAATCCAATAGAAAAAAGTCTTCATTAAATACAACATTAAAACAATGCTCTAAGCAGTCTCTTTAATAACAAGTCTGGTGCATTCTTGAACTGCCTTCTCAGCCTTACTGCCTTCTTTAACTGCCTTCTCGCGCTCTCTCTCTTGCTCGCTCGCTGCACAGGGAATGTACAAGGAGAGACTGAACGTGTACGGAAATCATCAGCATGTACGAACTGGAAGGGAAACTGGCTTGTTCGTCACCTGAGTGTGTGGTTTTGAACAGATGCAAAAGTTTGGCGAACTTTCGTGACCTGAGGTTTCACTGTACTCTGGGAAACCCTGAAGGCCTTCTTAAGAAGACAGATTGTCTCATATCTTTCCCACAGAAATAAATTGGAAACCAAGAAGGTATTAAAGCTAACCAGTGAAATTACTAGAATAGATCAAGAACATGCCAGGTGTCCAAGTGAGGCTCTTCATAGGAAAAGGCAGGCTCTGCATTTAGAACTCAACCTCTTGACAGCTAAAGGAACTGAACAACACATTTATAAATCAAGACATCATTACTATGAACATGGAGAGAAAGCTAATAAGTTCTTAGCTCAACAAAGCCACAAGCAAGAAGTTCACAATACAATCCCAGCAATCGCCAACACAAACAGAGACAAAATCATTGACCAGAAAAATATAATGCACACATTTAGAGACTACTATATTATATTCTTCTGAGTTTAAAGAAGACAAGACACAATCTAATGCATTTTTGAATGCATTACAGATACCACAAATAGATACTCAGTGCAGAGGAATTGGATAAACCGCTGGCACTATCAGAATTACTAGATGCTATAAAGTCACTTCAGAATGGGAAAACAGCAGGCCCCGATGGCTACCCTGCTGAATTTTATAAGAAGTTCTCCACTCAGCTAGCTCCCCTTTTATTAGCAACATTCACAGAAGCTACAGACAATAAAATTCTACCTCAAACTTTTCACCAAGCATTAATCACCATCTTTCCTAAACAAAATAAGGACATATTACAATGTGCATCATACAGACCAATTTCATTTCTGAATAATGATGTTAAGATACTCTCCAAAGTCTTAGCTAGAAGGATGGAGAAAGTGCTACCTTCGGTAATTTCACAAAATGAAACTGGATTTATTAAAGGCCAGCATTTAGTGTCCAATCTTCAATGAATGTTTATTGTAATATATTCACCAGCAAACTGAAACATCCCAAAGATATTATTATCTTAGGATGCAGAAAAAGCATTTGATATAATTGAATGGAACTACCTTCTCACTACATTGGAGAAATTTGGGTTTTGCCCTACCATTTGTGCATGGATCAAACTACTGTATACCAATCCAGAAGCTTCAGTTTGTATTAACAACATTAATTCAGACTACTTTAAACTAGAACGTGGTACCAGACAAGGATGCTCTTTGTCACCACTACTTTTAGCAATTGCCATTGAGCCACTGGCAGTTCACTGTTGAAATGCTTATGAGATAAAGAGGATTATAAGAGAAGGGCTTGAACAGAAAATTTCACTATATGCAGATGATATGGTGCTGTATATACCAGACCCACAAAATACTGTGCCTGCAGTCCTAACAGCACTAACAGAATTTCAAAAAATTTCTGGTCTCAGAATTAATTTGAATAAAAGTGTGCTCTTTCCAGTGAATTCTCAAGCACACAATATTAGATTGGACACCTTCCCTTTTATCTTTGCAAATCAGTTTAAATATCTAGGGGTAAACATCACAAGCAAACGTAAAGCTCTTTATCAACAAAATTTCGCCGTCTATATGGAAAAAATTAAGCAAGACTTTTATAAATGGTCAACCCTTCATCTCACTTTAGCTGGAAGAATTAACATTGTTAAGATGAATATCCTCCCTAAGCTTCTCTTTTTATTTCAAAACATTCCAATGTACATCAATAAATTGTTTTTTAAGAAATTAGATTCAACCATAACCACATTTATTTGGAGTTCAAAACATTCATGTATCCAAAGGGCGACCCTACAAAGGCCAAAGCCAGAAGGTGGCATGGCTCTACCTAACTTTCAATTTTATTACTGGGCAGCAAACATACAAACTATAAAAACCTGGACATGGACACAAATAGAAAAAAAAATTAAAGGAACACTTTGAAAATGTCAAAGCAATCTGTTACATCAGATCTCAATGGAAAAAAAAAATCATGCTGGATATGTCTGTACTGGTATGGACTAGGTAATGTGTTAGGAACGAAAGGATGCCACATCATTTGATGGAAAAGAAAAGTACCAACCTACAGAGGAATGAATTCAAAGACACCCCAAAAATCAAAGTGAAAAAATGATGCAGCAGGCTAGTCCATTTTGCCAAAATTTCATTGCAGCAACTCCAAATCGTACTTGGTAGTTTTTATGGCCCCCGTGTGCTTGTATGCATGCCTGACAACATAGAGGCATGCTCCTAATGAGAGAACGGATGGTGTCCTGGGGGATCTCCCAGATCTGGATCAGGGCATCACTGAGCTCCTGGACAGTCTGAGCTGTCACCTGGTGGTCCTGGATGGACAGAAACATAATGTCCTAGAGGTGTTCTATTGGATTTAGGTCAGGCAAGCGTGGGGGCAGTCAATGATATCAATTACTTCATCATCCAGGAGCTGCCTACATAGTCTTGCCACATGAGGCCGGGCATTGTCGTGCACCAGGAGAAACCCATGACCCACTGCACCAGCACAGGGTCTGACAATGGGTCCAAGGATTTCATCCCGATGCCTAATGGCAGTCAAGGTGCCGTTGTCTAGCCTGTAGTGGTCTGTGTGTCCATCCGTGGATATGCCTCCCCAGACCATAACTGACCCCCCACCAAACCGGTCATGCTGAACAATGTTACAGGTAGCAAAGCATTCTCCATAGCTTCACCAGACACTTTCACATCTGTCACATGTGCTCAGGGTGAACCTGCTCTCATCTGTGAAAAGCACAGGGCTCCAGTGGTGGATCTACTATTTCTGGTATTCTATGGCAAATGCCAATCGAGCTCCACAGTGCCGGGCAGTGAGCACAGGACCCACTAGAGGACGTAGGGCCCTCAGGCCACCCTCAAGAAGTATGTTTCTGATTGTTTGGAAAGAGATATTCACACCAGTGACCTGCTGGAAGTCATTTTGTAGGGCTCTGGTAGTGTTCATCCTGTTCCTCCTTGCCCAAAGCAGCAGATAAGTCCTGCTGATGGGTTAAGGACCTTCTACGGCCCTGTCCAGCTCTCCTAGAGTAACTACCTGTCTCCTGAAATCTCCTCCATGCCCTTGAGAATGTGCTGGGAGACACAGCAAATCTTCTGGCAATGGCACGTATTGATGTGCCATCCTGGAGAAGTTGGACTACATGTGCAACTTCTGTAGGGTCCAGGTATCGCCTCATGCTATCAGTATTGACACTGACTGTAGCCAAATGCAAAACTAATGAGAAAACAGTCAGAAAAGACGAGGAGGGAAAAATGTCAGTGGGCTCCACCTGTTAAACCATTCCAGTTTCGGGGGTCGTCTCACTGTTGCCCCTCTGGTGCACCTGTTGTTAATTTCATTAACACCAAAGCAGCTGAAACTGATTAACAACTCCCTCTGCTACTTAACTGACCAGATCAATAGCCCAGAAGTTTCATTGACTTCATGCTATACTCTGATTACAAAGTGTTTGTTTAAGTTTTAGATCTTCCTGATAAGGTTGACTGGCAGCAATAAAATGATCTTTCTCTATCCCATTATGAATAATATTCTAGATTAAAAAAGGTGAAACCAGATGACAACAGAGAGAAACGTCTCTTGTAATGCTCAGAGCCATTGATAATGTTTGATGGATTGAAAATGGTAGATGCCCTGCAAACTTTTCAGGTTGCACCTTTGTGTTGTGTTTTCAACCAAGGGTTTCTCCCTGGCTTGTATTAAAATGTTGTTATACTGTTGTTTTTGTTATTTTTAATCATTCCTTTTAATACTGTATGTTTGTTATTTATGTTTTGTTTTGTAATTATGTATTGTCTCTTTAAATATTCTTATGTTCCTTGTGCTTTGTGGGTGAATCCTCAAGAGGCAGGGCCACCCAAATGTCATCACTGCTAAGACCTTCCCACTGGCTATGTGTTCTGCCTAAGAAGAGTACTCAGCAGGGTTTTCATTTACATTATCTAAGTGCTTTTCTGTGTATATTGCCATTTCTTTGCATTTGCCATTTCCTTTGACCATTTTTCTTCTGTCATTGGATTCTGTTTTTTTTGGCCTTGTGTGTTAGGTCTTGCTTACCTCAGGACTGCCTTCTGGCAACTCCTTTCTGCTCTGTTGCGCACCATCTTATTGTACCTTTGTGTTGCTTTTTGGGCAGGACTTTTCCATGGTTTCTCCCTCTTGTGGTGTTGTATTTTGGAACATTTAAGTTCATTTTTGAATGTTAATCCAGTTTCTACACTTTTGGGTCTTGTAACGCCAAAGCCAACTGTTACTAGCTGGAAGTTAGCTGGACTGGGTGAGCTTCATTTACGCTGGACAGGGAAGGTCCTGGCCTGCCTTTATGGTCTGTGTGACGTCATGGTATACTCTGATTACAAAAAGAGTAGCTCCCTTTTTGTTATATCTGTAACTCCTACATATAACACTCTTTGTTACTTGTTTTTTTCGTAAATGAAAGGCTGACAATCACTGTCAACTATTTCTGACTCTTCTCTAATCTTTTTCTTCTCTTGGTATCCTGCTGTGTTGAATTACCAAGTTACTATCTTGCTCATCAAGGCCCTTACCCTGCAATTGCTCCGTCCAGGGTATGATGTTAATCTTCATCCATCCAGCCCTGCATGTAGGCCCTCCAACTTGCAGGGATATACCTATGGGTTGGTGGCAGAATTGGCACTCCAGCCAGCATAAAAAACCTCACGTTGTTCCACTCCATCTGACCTAGTGTGGTGCTGCGGTGTCACCTGCTGCACAACTGCACTCGGGTCCTAATCTAGGATCCTGAGTTGTTTTGTTATCTGGTGGGTGCGGCAATGTGCTGTATCAGCGCGTGCTCCTAACCCTTCTCTCTCTTTTCTCTATCTTGCTCATTGAAAGTAATGTCAGAGATTTGTGTTCGTAGGGATTCTACAATAAAAAAGTTGCCTTCTTCTTAATAGACAATGCAGCACATAAATATGAAGAAAACCCAGGAAATGGAGGAACATAGCTGGCTCATATCATCCAGAATTCTGACTTTGTTAGTTATCAATGACTGATTTACCCCCAAGAGGTTTAGTGTCCTCAAGAATGCTGCTGACTGGAGTTTTTGGTTTTCTCTTCTTTGTTGTCACCTTCTTTGTTGTCAATAGTATTTGAATTATACCATTAATACATTTTTCTATTATCATGATGTTTCTATATTAACCACTGAAATTGTTCTGTGTAACTGTGTGTTTAAAATAATCTGGGTAACACTTAACATACTGCAAAAATGAATCAATCACACATTTACTCTAATGTAGCAAAGGCATCTTTTGGTGTTAATAACACTTACAAAGCATCAGTAAAGTTATTCATCTGTGTAATGTGATCTACTAAAACAACTTCACATTGAAATGGTCAGAATTGGTCAGAAATGGCATTTGCAATACATGCATCTCTTGATATTGCATCCTTCAATATAAGATGTGAGTATCGTTCATATTCATAAGTAATTTTACTAGTATATCTTAGAGTCTTAATAAGTCACACTGCACAGAGAGGAATAACCACTTTACTGGTGTGCTTTATAAGCGTAATTAAGACCAAAAGAAGCTTTTGTTAAAGTCTTATTACATAAGAGTAAATGAGTAAGAGATGCTGTGTTGCAGTACCTAAACTGAAGTGTTACCACAATCTGTGTCATTTGTTCAGACCCACTGAGTTAAATCCTCTAAGACAAAGCCTATTATTTATAAGAATATTTATGTTAGGTAGAATGTCCAGTCGGGGCTGGGTGGTCTTTTGGCCTGAAGCCCCTAGAGATTTTTGTTCTCCTGTTTAACTGGAGTTTTATTTTTTTTTCGGTCCACCCTGACCACCTGACCGTATCCGACTATCATTTACAAACTTAAAAAAAATTCTATATTTAAGGACTCTATTTCTTTTAATTATATATCTTTCTTATGTTAAGTGTGCATTATTTATTTTTTGTATACTACAAGGGACTTTCAAAACATTTCTGCAGTTTTACATTTTTGTTGTAAATGGTGAAGGTGGGAGGAGTAGCAATTGAGGTTTAAAAAGTTGGTACAACGCTGGGAAAACTGAATCACAAACGCAGGTGACTATGTAGAAAAGTGATGTAAATTGTTTTTGAAATTCTTAGTAAATAGAGTTAAAAAAAAGTGTGCCCCTCGTATTTATACACTTTTATTCTTATCTAATCGTAATATGTTTTTCTTTGCATGCAGGTACTACTTTGACATCTTGTAAAGCACTTTGAACTACTGGGCATCCTTTGTATGAAAATATGATGTACAAGTGAATGTCGATAACATGTTTTTGTTGCTGTGTTCGGCATAGTGTCACAGTGGGTCATGCTGAGGCTTCACGGATCCTGGATCATGGCTGCTGTCAGTGTGGAGTTTGCATGTTTTTCTGTGTCTGCATGGGTTTCCCTCAATGTACTTCTGTTTTCCTGTCCCATCCTCAAAGGCATGCTGCTTAGGCTGAACGATTATTGCAAATGTACGTGGTGTGATTGTGTGCATAACCAGCCTCTGTTGTGGACTGGCACACTGTCCAGACCTGTCACCTGTCTTAAACTCAGTGCTTTGTTATAATAAACATTGGAATTGTAAATATTTGTAAGTGCTCTGAGCCTGTGCTCGGGGAATGTGTTATAAAGAATTGAATTGACTAATAAAGATTAGCTAAAACTCAGGAACACAACATGTGAAATGCAGCAGTCAAGTCAAGTTATCAGCATCGTCATTATACTTTTTGGATGATTCAGCAATGAGGAGGTGAACAGGTTAACTTACCTGACCATTAGAGTCAAAAGCTTTCTTAGTCACTTAAGTTGGAGCAACTAGATAATAATCAGTAAAGCAAGGTGGGTTTGAAGATTTAGTAATGTGAATTATGATAGATACTGGGATTCAAGAGAATTTAAATGATTTAGATGCTCTAGAACAGGGGTCTCCAAACTACGGCCCGCGGGCCAAATCCGGCCTGCCAGTGTCATCAATCTGGCCCGCGACAGCTAATGACCAGTGTCATCAATCCGGCCCGCAACAGCTAATGGCTTATTGTTGTTATTGTTGCTGTGATAAGTTGGATAAAAAAACACAGAATGATAATAGCTCGGTTTTATTTACTTGCTAGGTAAAGCTTAATGACAAGTATAATACGCAGAAAATTTAACTTAAGCATAATAACTAACAAATAATTGAAATGAATCCCACTAATATTATAAACTAGTGAACATCCCACGGTTTCACCCTCGGTAGTTATGTTGGGGTAAAGAGTATCGTATATGTATGTATATCGATGTTTGGAATGTATATAACCTGAATCACACATATGATTTTTATCCTGAAAATCCCTTAGGAACGGAAAAGCTAAATTAACGCGAATGAAACCACGGGGTGTCCACTTGTAAAAAATACTAATGAGATTTATGTAATTGTGATTTTCCACTGACAATAGTTTGTAGATGTGGCCCAATTTTACTTGTACCAATTATTAAAAGAGATTTAAGATGCTCATCAGTTAACTTAGATCTGTAAACATTCTTTGTGTACTTCATTTTGGAGAATGTTTTCTCACACAAGTAAGTAGTACCAAAAACAGAAAACAGCCCACCAGCAAATTTATGCAAATTATCAAATTGTACCAGTGGAAGACTCTTATAAAATTTCAACAAAGATGAGTTTTGATATTTGTTCTTAATTATATCACTGCACTGTAAATCGATAATTTCCATTTGAAGTTCCGGGGCTAGGGTTTCAATGTCAGAATCAAAAGGATTTTGAAAAATCTTAATTTCATTCGCAATGACATCAAAGTCTGAGAAACGAGTATCAAAATTTATCTTTAAAGCACTCAAAGCTTCGATTGCAAAATCGATGGGAAACTCAGTCTCAGTAGTGTGCCTGAATATTTTACATGTTTTAAAATGTGTGAAATATTTTTTACGTAATTGTGATTGAAACAGTAATATTTTCTGCCGGAACGATTTGATATTAGTGTATAAATCAGGGAGAAGCTGGTTTTCTCCTTGCAATCTCAAATTCAGTTCGTTCATATGTTTTGTCAAATCGACATAGAATGTTAACTTCCACAGCCATTCGCTATTTTGTAATTCGGTAAGAGGGCGATGCTTTTCATTCAAAAAAATTTCGATCTCTGCTCGAAGTTCAAAAAAGCGCTGAAGGACTTTTCCGCAACTAAGCCAGCATACGGCAGTATAATATGGTAAGTCATTTTCTCCAATCTCTTCAATAAACTCTCGGAATTGTCGGTGATTCAGCCCAGTGGATCTGATGAAATTAACAACTGATATGACTGGTTTTAGAACTTCAGACATATCCAAACATTTTCCGCACAAGGACTGTTGATGAATGATACAATGTAAGACTAATGGTTTTGAACCACCATCATTTTCTACAGCCTTTGACACAAGTGCAACCACTCCTTTATTTTTACCACACATGTTTTTGCCTCCATCAGTTGTAATAGATTTCAAGTTTTTCCATCGAAGGTTCTTTTTATTAATGGCATTTTCAACTCCCTTAAAAATATCTTCCCCAGTAGTCGTGCCGTGAATACTATCAATATCAAGAAGTTCCTCATACACTTCATAGCTTTTATCTACTCCTCGAATAAAAATCAACACCTGAGCGGTATCTGACACATCCGTTGACTCATCCAAGGCCAGAGAAAACCACTCAAGATGTCCATTTTTGTCAGATAGTTGAGATGATATATTTTCTGCGATGTCTTATACCCTCCGAGCCACGGTGTTTGTTGACAAACTGACAGTTTGAAATAAATTTATCTTTTCAGGGCACATTTCTTCGACTACTGCAATTACGCATTCTTTGATCATTTCTCCATCGGTGAATGGTTTTCCACATTTTGCAATTTCAAGAGCCACTCGAAAGCTGGCACGAGTTGCAGCCTCGTGTTCATTATTGATTTTCGTAAACAAAAATTTCAATCCATGCTTCAAAGCTTCAAATTTTTCTGTCCGCAAACTTCCTGTATATTTTGAGTAATTTTGAAAATGTTTCTTTTCATAATGACGTTTAATGTTATATTCTTTGAGAACGGTTATGGTTTCATTGCAAATCAAACATAGCGCCTTATTACTGGACTCAATCACGAAATATTGAAAGTTCCATTGATCTTTGAATGTTCTGCATTCACTGTCTATTTTTTGCTTCTTTTCCATACTAGTAAATCACACCCAAAAATAACAAGTCAAATCAAAATACTGTTACGTATGGGCGTTGGTCGGTTCGAAGATGTCTTTTAAACAGGGTTACGCCCTACTTTATTTCACAACAGACAGTTTCGCTTCCTTCGCCTTCCCTAGGCAGACTGACTCGCGGTCGCGCCGCTAGCCTTTTTATACTCCAATTACTGCCATCTTGAAGTGAGTGGAATACACCAGACCTTTCTCGAATCAACGAGGTTATTCACGAATGTTTAATTGTTACTGCGCTTTCGAAAGTACTACTAGCGCCATCTGTTAGCGATAGAGGGTACTACCACTACCTATTTCCGCTTTTGATCACCAGATTTCGTCAAGTGTCACGGTCGTAACAATACACAATAGTAATTGAACTAGCGAATTTAGCAAGCGTATGCTCGCTCAGGGCGCTTACTCGGAGACTACTCTAGAAATTATAGATAATGGCAGGAAACTTTAAACGGTTTTGGCCCTTGGAACTTATTGGAGTAATCAGTATGGCCCTAAGGCTGGAAAGTTTGGAGACCCCTGCTCTAGAATAAAGATGCTTGATGGTCTTGCAGCTTTTGTATTGTTTTAAATGGACAAGGGTGTGAGCACCTAAAAGAGCTTCCTTAAGGTGAGTGTTACAAGAGAAGTCTTTATTTTTAACCATTGATTGTTACCTGGATTTTTTCCTGATGTATTCTATTATTGAAGGCATATTGCTGTTATTACCTAATATGCAGTTAGGCCAATGAGATTTTAATTGAATTTATTGAAACTTGTCCCTTCCAAAACCATGGCATTCTCCTACATGTTTAGTACAATTCAATTAGATCCCAACAGCATGGGTTCAGAGCTGGATGGTGCGGCCTTACAGTACATTGCAAGGCTAACTTGCATTCCTGTGGGGCCACTTAAGAGGTGGCAGTTATCCTTGCATGCATGTTTTGACATGTGGGAGGAAAATCTTAAGAAAAACCCACACAGACCCAAGACTGCAACTGGGTGTGGGATCTTGCAGGGATCTGTGGAATGCCAGAGTTAATCACTGCTTCAAGAAAAATGTAGCTTTTATAATGCAGATGAGGTTGATTAGGCAACAATTTTCAATTTTCAATAAAATTAAATCATATATAAGGGAAATAAACCATATAATTCATTTTCTTGCCAGATCCTATCTACGAGGTGTGGCAGAAAAGTAATGAGACTGGCAACACTGCAAGCAATCTGGCAACGCTGCGCTGTTGTCCTTGATAGAGCACGTGTATCAGT
>JANRMT010062854.1:685831-772236 GCA_026402145.1 Polypterus bichir lapradei | reverse complement strand
TTCTGCCACACCTCGTATGACTTTATTAACTGGTGTGATGAATGTCTTGTACAACTTTTAACAACCTGTTAATAATTAAAGAACTAATAATTGGTTTCAGAAGAAACGCCACTCTCTCACAAGAATCCATCATCAAAGATGAGGTAGTGGAAATTGTTAAGATTTAATATATTTCTCAGACAGAACTCACCCATGATATTTACAGTTCCAAGTTTCTGAGCATAAAAAGCAACCAGTACAAATATTAATTCACTGCTATTCATTGTCTCAATTAGTTTCTCATTAATAAACATGCACACACTTAAAATGTGAGCTGGAAAGTTATCACTCTTTTCAATTAGGGTCTTAACCTTAACCTTGTTGGTTTATTTTTTATATGAAATACGTTGTAAGAAAAACATGTGTTTGAAACTGCCTGCCTATTAAACTAGGACATCCTGACTTTATTTTTACCAGCATATTCCATCCATCCACTTTCCAACCCGCTGAATCCGAACACAGGGTCACGGGGGTCTGCTGGAGCCAATCCCAGCCAACACAGGGCACAAGGCAGGAACCAATCCTGGGCAGGGTGCCAACCCACCGCAGTACCAGCATATTTTAAGTTGAAAACTGATATCATATATAACATAACTTTGTGATTTGCTCTCTGATAAAAGTCTCATTGTGAGAAGTCTTATTTCTTATACTTAAGACTTTAATATGTTTAACTAGTTTGAGACTTTACATGACACTTAATTCAGAGGTATGCTTCTCAACTATACCATTTATCTAAAGCTGATTGGTGAAAATTAATATATATTCAAATGTGTAATGTAAATGAAGCTAGCTGATTAAAGGAACCTTTTCTGTTAGAGTTCTTCAGCCCGCCATTATTTGCCTTGAGCATGGTATATTGGGGTTCCACTTAGCGGTGTAAATAAAGAATGTCCACGTCAAGACTCTTCTTTGTTAACTGTGTATTTTCAGCAACATAGGTTGTCACACACGTGCGCTTAGGAGGCAGTCAACAAGCCCTGAGGTGAGTGAAATATCGTGAGACAAGGGGCTGATATACGGTACTAACGCCCCTCTCTCTCTTTCGCCAGACAAAAAGAAGAAATATGACTCACTTTCCATATTTCCAGGTTCCCAAGATGGCTTCCAATCGTCACTTCCACTTCTGACTCCTGATGATGATGTCTTACAGCTAGGATGTCATCTCCTGCCAACTCATTTCCGTCAGCCATTTTTCAACTGTATAAAACATGTCATGTACCTTTATCAAGTACTGTAAAGTATTTTGATCACGAATTTTACCTTTTTGTATTTATTGTCCATTGGACATTATACGGGAAATGTCCCCAACTCTTTTTTCTTAGTTGTGGAACTCTTTTTTTTTGTATCACAAGGTATATATATTATATTCATTTTTATACTTTATTCATTTGTACAAAGTTTGTTTGACAGCTGGGTTCTTATTAGTTGTCTTTTTAATGTTACGACACAGTCTCTCTATAAGAGCCCCTTCCCTCTTGTTACAATAATGAATTCATTAATGTCTTTCAAGTGAAGATGCAGTTTAGGTCCACTGCAGAATGTTCAGAGAAGACTCAAATCTGGAGTTCTTTTCTCTCATGAAGGATGGTGTACTGCCATTTCCCAATGCTTGCTTCATTTTATAGACTACCACTACAAGTCATGATCAGTAGGGTGACCTTCTTTCCACTTTTACAGCCTTCCTGGGATGGGCTTGTCCCCTGGACTCTTGCCATCATACCTGCCTAGTGTTCTCAAGACGCCTGGTACTAGGTGAGTAACAAGGTAGTCAAGAGTCACTTGTACAGCTAGGAGGTGTTTTTAAAAGTTAGCACTCCCCACCTCACATTAATTCTTATAGATCAGGTAAATTAATCAGGCACTGTTAACTGTAAGAGCAAACCTGCTTTTTTAAGAAAAGAGGACACCCCTTCCTGTACTTCATCCACTGATGACTCGTATAATAAGTCACAACTTCCTGACATTAAGGTTTAGCTTCCTGGATAGCAGTTAACACATTCATTTAAAAGGCCATTTAAGAGTTACGCCATATAATGCAGTAATCATTGTTTGTTTTTCTCAAACCTCAATGAACAATATCGGTTTCCTGTTTATGAGCAGCTGTGCTCTGACAGATTCTCGATGGGTGTGATGACTTAGCATTAACATTGCCATCCAGTCTTAGTGAAACGTCACTTTTATGTGTTCATTCATTTAGACGGGAAGCCATCTAAGGTGAAGCTTTCCTGCAAGCTGACATCCCCAATTACCCTTCTCAAGTCTGCACATGCCAAGAAAGACAGAAAATGAAAGAGTATGCTTAACTGCTATTGGTGTGTGTGTGTGTGTGTGTGTTTACCCTTTGATAGACTGGCGCCCTGTCCAGGTGTCATTCTTGCCTTGCTCCCAGTGATTGCTGGGATAGACGCTAGCTGCCCTGTGACCCTTCTAAGCAGATTAAGAAAATGATTGGATGGATGTCTCATATTGAGGGATTTTATTTGAAACTGTTTATATAAACACATCACCATGCCTTTTACATGTCTTGGTTGGACTGCTGTCATTCTCTTCTTATGACTCCTCTTAATGGAAATAAATATTAGAATGTGCTGGGTTTTTTTTGGTACTAGTACAAACAAATCTTGAAATAGCACTTTTGCCCTTTTAAAGAAACTGTTTAAAATAAAGACTGATTGACATTTTGCATTTAAGCTGAAACATAATGTTTTCACAATTTCTTCTTGGTGTTTTGATGTATTGTCCTATTGACTTCATTGAACAATTCCTGACATGGCATAAAATTCCCAGAACTGCTTAATCTAATTCAGTGTGACATTGCTCAAGAGGCTACCCTAACATCATTGAGCACAAGGTGGGAGCCAGGCCTGGATGGGTCACCAGTCCATCACAAGGCCCACTCATGAAAATACAGTAAGACATGGGATTTGAGCGCAGGATGCTGGACCTTTAAGGCAGCAGCACCAGCCACTATCGTCCTGATCATTATTTTCACCTTGTGATCGGTTAAATAAAATCAATGGAAACATCAGAAAGTGTTGGGAGCACAATCCTTTGGATAGGTAGGTGCCTCGCTCCTGTGTTGGTTATAACTGGAAATAGTAAGTTGGTATCACAACTTTAAATACTGGATTGACTGGAAAATGTGGGTGAAAAGGCAGAGCTTAGATGACATCACAGTTCATCTGGTTGATTGATGTTTTCTTGGTAGAGGGTAGAAGTAAGGAGCAGTTAGGCTGCAGTGTAGCACTCAATTACTTCCCCTATATGCTTTTGGAAAAGTCTTTTCATAACACTAGCATCTTGGACTCTTAGGCTCTGAAGGTTGTTCTAACTGTGTTAAATAAGCAAATATTATTCTAAAAAATGTAGCTGGTTTACCGTATAATGTATCCTTGAGCGAGTTCCATAAGATTGCCAATATAACAAAACTGCATTATACTGACATTTATTTATCTGGTTTAAAGTATGCAGATGTCTCTGATCTTAAGCCTCAGCACTGTAGACCTGTATATATTCCATTCTTTATGTTTGGGTCATCCTATCCTTCCTTTTAAAGTATTTGCCAATAATTTGCATGCTATCAGCTATATGCTAATGATGCCTTTTTATATTCATGTCTATAAAAGTATTGTCTGAACAAAGAATTGTTAGTGACTGACATCTTGCATGGTATGCTCCTGTGATATCTTTTGTAAATAAATTTGTTGTATACTCGCTAAAGTCCTAAGTGTTTATATTCTATCAATGATGTTAACCGGGTACCAAGAAGAACAATCAAGAATTGTTCCCTCACAATACCCTTTACGTTGGACCCCAGAAAAGACATAATTTACATGCATGTGTAACCACTTACTATTTTATATCATTCAATGCATCATTTCCTTTATCTTGTACTGTTTAAAAATTAGTTGTTTAGTGGTAGCACAAAAGAACTTATGTGACAGTATGAAAGATTGAATGTGTGAATGGTCCCTGTTTTTTGTTTTTTCGAATTACGCATTTCAAATCAGCCCCGTTTGTCAGTCTTCTAAAACCATAGTATGCTGATTCTGAAATTAATTCTTAACATGAGGATCTTTTAAAGGCCAGAATATGTTATTACATACAGGGTTTTTCTTCATGTTATGAACTTGTACTTGTAAAGTATGGTAAATATAATCATCCATCCATCCATCCATCCATTATCCAACCTGCTATATCCTAACTACAGGGTCACGGGGGTCTGCTGGAGCCAATCCCAGCCAACACAGGGCACAAGGCAGGAAACAAACCCCGGGCAGGGCGCCAACCCACCACAGTAAATATAATCAAAACTAGGATATCACATTGACTTTATCCATAACCATGTCTCAATTAAGCATTAGATAATGATTTGTGCAGACACTCAGTAGTCACAGGTATTTGGTGGGTACTGTTTAAGGAAGCAGCCAACTGAGGACCTGTAAGGTGCTTGTTTTTCAGTGCAGACTCTGACATATGTCGCCTCTTGTGCAGTTTTTTATGTCTGCCTTCTGCTTCTTTTCTATCCTGATTTGGTCTGTTTTACCATCTTTCCTCAAAGGCAGTAGCGGACACCATTGTATAAACTCTTCAGTTTCCTTTACCCAAAACTGAATTTTGGGTGTGCCAATGCCTTGCAACGTAAGGAAAGACAATTTATTTGCTTTATTGAACACAGAAACAGGTATAAATTGTACTAACACAATTATAAAGGTTTCTGTAATAACTAGTTAGCATTTAAATATAACTAATTAAGGAGGGGCTATGAGAGTTTACCATTAGGGCAGTGTAGTAGTAGCTACTAAAAAGGGGTTTTGAATTTAATTGTGAATAATTAATTTGTCATTTCAAGCAATAATAGCCATTTGCAACATTAACAATATCTTGTCAATATTTTTAAATCATTTTAGTGGTACTGTTATAGAAAGGTATCAGTTTCAATCAAAAACATGAACATTTCTGAGTGATTCCAAACTTTTAAAAGTTATTGTACTGTTTATGTAATTATTTACTATATTTCAAAATGTTATAAATAAGTTTGGGTTACATGTAGTATATCCATATATATCCATATATATATATATATATATATATATATTTAATCCAACATCTGTCTGTCTGTCTGTCGGCATGTCTGTCCGCTTTTCTATAATTTGCTTGAACATTCCAGTTGATTTTGTGACTTTTCTCATCACATTAAGTTTTGCAGTTGGCTTGCACGAGCGATTTATTCGCGTTAATCCGAGACAAACACTGTAGGGTGAGAGGAGAGGGACTTCAGGTGAGGGGAGCCAGGCAGAGTCCTCCTCACTAACGCGCCAGCTTCCGTTCGAGTCGGTCTACCTCTCACGATGTTTAGAAGTGTCTTGTCTCCGCTTAGCTAGCCAAACCTGTATGTTTATTGATTTTTAAAGTTTGTCCTGTTTCACTACTATGCGAACGGAGCCGCAGGAGACAGCTAGTATATGTATGTTTTCTACCTTCTACTGAGAATATTAAACACTATGAAATAGTTTATAAATTGCCAGAATTTCTGGTTACAGTAAAATTTATTGCAAATAACAATAATCTTTAAATACCATAGTACAGGAGGCAGCTACAATACCCTATTTCTGTAATTTGTTCTTCTTCAACAGTTAAACATCTGAGTGATATCTTATTTAAAAGTCATCAGATCACCTAGTTTTTGGGTCTTTTCTCCAAATCTCCAAACCAAAGCACCTATACACAGCTAGAGAAGCCAAAAATCTCCCTTTGGGGATTAATAAACTATATCAAAATCAAAAAAATCAAAAGAAATAAATGTGAGTTTCAGAAAGGAGAATAGCCCTTGCTTCTGCTATAACGGGGGCTTTTGAAGATGTTGTCGACTTAGTACCTTCAAAGGGTGCTTATTTCAAGAGTTACATACAGCGGTGTGCCCCCTGATTAAGTGCTCGCGTGATTTTGGTGCACGGTGGTGCGCATGTGCAAGTAAAAGATTAAAAAATAAATAAATAAAAGGAGACTGCGTGACTGGTGTATTTTTACCCTGGCCAAGAATTTTCAGAGAATGTTGTTATTCTTCTGACGTCAGTATATGACCTAAGTGTACGCTGTTAATAATTTTCTTGCCATCGCAAGGACATTTAGTCTATATGTCAACATACCCTGTTTGATTCTGCCCCTGATCACAGCTCTTCAAATTTATATACTAGATTGACGATCACACCGCTTTAGTGACATCTCCGTTCCCATTGTTTAAAGTTCAAATATCATATCCAGTCTCATCGATTATTCCGTGTAAGATTAAGCGCAAAACTCCTTAAGAGGGGGTGCCTGGACTTCCATCAGTATACCAGACGAGCACGGAAATGTTTCGGGAAGGGCGCTTAACTATACAGGTGATTTTATTCAGCGTTTAAAGAATAGGTGGGTGATAAACTAAACGGGTCTTTTGTTTCGATGTCTTTGTATTCCTATATAACCTGCGGCTAATGAATATTGCGGTATATTAAGTTACACGTCGACGTACATCTCTGAGATAATAAGCAAGAGAGACATTGTCTTCTTCGTTAAAAATTTCATTCAACTTAAAAAAAAAACTTTTTTTGTATGCGTGTCTTTTAAATCGAGCGTATTTCCATTACGTCATTTTAAAATTGATTACCACGACTGTATTACAAATACAGTACACATTAGTTAAGGTGTCACATATCGAAGAGCACAAAGGTTGGGCAGGCTACACTTGTGGAGGAGGAGGGGTGAGCGTCATGCGGTAGTAATTACCGAGGGGGGGGGGGCCCTGTGACATCATCGATGTCAAAATCGGCTGTGTGGGGAATTTACCTGCGCCCAGGTGAGTTTGATCACGCCCACTCCAGCAGCCCTCGGCGATGCCGCTGCCGCCGCTCACGAGATTCCAGTTGCGTTCCCATGGTGTCTGTGCTATCCGGGCCGCTTGGCATTGAAAAGTAAAGCAATGTGTGTGTTGGGTCGACGGAATACTAAGTGAAACGGACTTGCTGGATATTCAGTTGGATTCCTCCACGCCTGAGGTTTAACAGTTCGCCTCTGTAAACGTAAGGCGTGCTTGTCAGCGAGTGAGTAGAATGGCATATTCAGCCCCGGAAGATGAGTATGGATGTTCTTGTGCTGAAGGTGAGTTGCGAATATATATTTTTCTTTTCTTAAAAACAGTAACAAACTGTAAACTTCAGGAGACCCTTGACTTCTTTTCAATTTTGTATTGACACGTTTCGTAGAAATTGTGTCAATAAAAACATAGCCTACATTCGGTATAGTTGTCTCCGAGACAGGAATGTTTCTGTTGTAATGGCAGTACTTCCCAGAAATTACATTAAAGGGTGGATGTAGTTTCATTTTCTGGAAAAGCATCTGGACCAATAAGACAGGCAGAAATTACTTGCCATTTTGTCACTGTGTATAGATCTGTGCAGAAAAGAACATTTCAATTGAATGTTTTATGGGTTGTGGAACATCTGAGCACATTTGTAATCTTTAGCAGTGTCCTTATCCAATTTTTGGATGGCAGGTATATCTACGTATACGGATTTAGATTTTCTCCCTTGCCAGAGTCATGTTTTCTTTTCATTCATCTATTTTTGACACATAATGTTTTCACTGCAGGTTTGTGAAACAACAAAACACAGTTAGCCCGTGTTTTTCATCCTGCCTGGTGTGGAAATCAAAAGCCAATTCACACCTGCAAACTATCTAGAATTTTGCCATGTTCAGTGTACTTCTTGAGTTTTGTTTGGCCAGCTAACATATACTTATATGGCTTTATCTTCTTGAGCTGTGTAATCCTTTTGAATCGTTTGGTATGAGTCAGGATGTTTATTTTTGTAAAGGTTTCAAAAAAGCAGGAAGTTCCGAAGAGCAGATATTAGAGAAAATGTTAATGACAGACATTAATACTTTTCGTATCCTGGCTGGCAGCGTGGTGTGGAGATTATGGCTTGAGACTTTAAACAACAAGCACGACCCTTCAGTCCATGTCTGTGGCTCACTGTGCGACCCTGACAGACCCGTTGCCCCGACCAAATCTCCAGGTGGGCTTTTCATTTCTAGAGGCAGGTACTAGTCAGTTTTCAATTTTAAATAAAATGAACCCTATTTTACTGTTTCAATAAAGCATTGGCGGAGATGCTGATGTGGTAATCAATTAAGTGCTAGGTGATTTGTAATGAGAGGTCTGAGTCACTTTGAGGAGCAGCCAAACTCACATCAACAGAGCAGACCTTTTACTCAAGACATCATACAACTGAGTTAAGAGCCGAGGCCACCAAAATAATAATCAATCGGGACAATAAATGCATTTTTGGCTTAATATGTATTAATCTGATTGTTCAGGCTATAAAATTACACCCTCGACATCAGAATAGTGCATCACCAAGCCAGACAGCTCATCTGTATAAAGCAAAAAGAGACAATGCGGTGGCTGCAACACTTGCACCCGCACACAGCAAAGCAATGCAACGTAAAAAATTTGTCCAGCAGGAGGTCCGTCGGTATTTGTTCAACACAATTTGGTTAGGATTGTCTGTGCCCATGTCATCCACAGTTATTGAACGTGGCACATGTGTTTTGGACCAGCTCTGTTTAGTGCCTTTATGTTAGCCAGGCTTGACCCACTCCTCACCACCCCTAGTTAGATGAAACGATTATGTCTCCACACACCAGGATGACCAAGGGTGACACGGGGGACCCAGGACTGTCTTAATGGCATCACAGGGCCCTGGGCAAAGTAGTGTACTGGGGCCCCTGTTTTGATAGCAATACAGAAACACACATAGGCATCAGAAACATCATGGGCCCCTGGCTAGTGCCAATTGTGCCCATTCATTAAGACGGACCTGCATTATACTATTGGGAGTCCGTGTGCTGCATTGTTAAGTTTGATCAACCCTCAGTTATGACTGTAAGTCACTCAGGGTGGAGCTTAATCTGGGTTTGCAAATTGGTAACTTTGGACGTAAGCAGAACCTCCTGCCAAAGGCAATGCTGAGTTACTCTCCATGCTAAATAATTGCTTGGTATGATTTTGTCATCAGACTTGCTAGAAGAGCGCCTGTCAAAAGAAAAAAAAAATCCCCTATTCAGTTCTTTGTGTGTGAATGTAAAAGTATGCTTGTACATATTTATACGAAAAAGTGATTTTTTTTTTCTTCCTTAAAAAAATCATTAATGTTTGGGCCTATCAGTCTGATTGGACTGGATTAGCCCATGATCCCGCCAACAGCGCCAGGTTCGGACCCTGATCTAGTCACTTAAGCTGCCTATTCTTGAGCTGTAAAAAACTTAAGTAAACACTTTTTTTGTATCCTTTTTAAGTACTGTATTCCTAAATAAAGACACGTGATAAATCTTCTCTCTATATAAAAAGATTAGCAAAATATGTCACATTTTCATGTGATTTTTTTTTTTCATGCGATGCTCATTTTTCTTCAAAAATGTACGTCAAATAGTATACATCTATATATCATTTTTTGTCTTCATTAGAATACAGCAATGATACTGTCATGTCAGATACAACCAATTTAATGTGCATATACAAAAAACAAAATACCTTATATACATCCACTCCACTAAGAACAGTAGTAGTTCAGTTGTGTGTTATCAGTCGTCAAATAAGGCCTACGTAATGGCACACGTTTACAGATTGTAAAACTGCATACACATTCAATTGCTGACAAAATTATGAGTGGTGGTCATGCAGGAAAGGTCACATTCTTTCTGCATGTTAAGTGAGATACTGGTGATACTTCAGCAAGTAGATTACCATTCATTTTGCATGGACAACAATTTCCAATAGTTTTAGAATTTGCTATAACTATAAATAAATCTCAGGGCTAGAGTTTTGACTGTGTTGGAATATACTCATGGACCGTGGATCGAGGGGAGCACAACCCCCCCAGTACACAATAATTTACCATTAGTGTCTGTTCAACAAAAGTAACCTGCCCTTTTGTAAAAGAATAGCCTGTCAGAAAGTACAGTCTTGTGGTTTCAAGATACAAGATAAAACTCATCCTGACCAGTTTTTTTTGTCTTCTTCAAAATACAGAAACCTGTAAACAAGAAGTAATATTAGGGAAGAGGTTCCATCACAGGCTTAGAGTAACTCAAATGTCAGACTGGCAGAAAGAAAATGCTGTGTTAGATCAAGCCCAGAATGTGTCCAACATGCGTGCTAAGATTTAAACATCCACAAACTGCTACTTAGAAGTACAACAAAAATAAATAAAATAAAACCACAATGGATAGTATTGTCAACTGTTGATTTAGCATCCTGGGTTTAAATCCTGCACTTGGTCATTGTCCGTTTGGAGTTTGCATGTTCTCCTTATCTATGCAGGTTTTCCTATGCATACTTTATTTATTTATTATTTTTCCAACAGCCCCAAACACATGCATGTTATGTTAATTGACAATTCCAAATTGGCCCCTTTATAAGTGTGAGTTTGGCTGTGTGTGTGTGTGTGTGTGAGTGAGTGGACTCCACGATGAGCTGCTGTCTTATCCAGGGCTGAGTTCTACCTTTTTTCCCAGTGCTACTCGGATAGGCTTAACTGGATGAAGTGGGTTTGATAATGTTATGTTAGCAATTAAAAAAAATGGGGAGTGGTCTCCCCCAGACTTTCTCGTTTGCTCAGATATGGGGGTGGATATTTGAGGAGTAAACCACAAGACAATGATTATATTTTTATATTTTTATAATCTGACTCTGCAGTTACATGAATAAAAAGTCAAGTACCACTTCCAGTTAGCAGAAATAGCTCAAAAGTTGATAGAAATCTATGTTTTGTACCTAGTACTTGTATGCAAAATTTGGTTGACCTAAGTGAAAGCGTACTCAGGTTATCATGAGTTTACATAAACGCACACAGACATAATTCCAAAAATGGTATTTTCGGACTCGGTGAGGTCTAAAACATCGAGATTCATCAAAATCTCTAAATGGACTTTTTAAAGTATTCCAATACTTTCCCCATACTTCGTATACGAGAAAGTCGGGGAGGTCTAAAATGTCGATTCATCAAAATCTCAATATCGAATTTTTAGATGAATACAATACTTTCCCTACACTTTATATACGAGAAAGTAAAAAAGAAACTGTTCCCATGTTTGAAGTTGCCTTCATAATGGAGAGTGCACTATAAAGGCTGGGTATCATATTGCTTTTGTATGGTTTTTTCTCTTTAGGATTTTTACATTTGTGAATTGTATGCTTTCCAGATAAAACAATCCAGCAATGGCCTTTACACATGATAAAACATATTTAATTTAATCCTTCGATTTGCTGTTTGTGATCAGCATGTCCTTTTCTTTTTAAACCTCTGGTTTAAAGTATTGAAAGCTTAGGGATTTTGGTATTGGTGCGTATTTGTTTGGCCTTTGCGCTTCATTTTAAAAATGCAAAGTCTGCATCTTTTTTTTTTTTGGGTCTTGCTTCCCATCTACAGAAGGGTCCAGATCTAATTATGCAGATCCAGATTGTCTGGATGACTTTGATTTTTGCAGGAACGATTCCAGTTTGGCTCAAAGACGATTCTTGATGTCGTCAGTTCGCACACTTCTTGATGGTCCAGGATTTTTCGGGTGATTTTCTATGTAATAAACTTAATAAGTTATAGCGTAATGAAAATTGCATAATTAGATCTGGACCACCCTATAGGTTAATTTCCTACCATGGTAACACTATGACACTGAATTGTATTAAGTTGCTATGACATGTTTTTAACTTTGTTGGTTTTGTATAAGTTTGTGAAAACTTGCATGTAGTCGGAGTAAAAATATCTTCTCATTAAGCTCTAATGTGAGCTAAACATCTTAAAGTTTTGACTTTAACTCTGCTGGACTAGTGCTCAAAAAAGACTGTTCTAGATCTTGGTGAAGGACATTTTGGATTTCTGTCAATTAATCTCTAACTTTAGAGTCTAGGGAAGCAGGTCCTTCAGTGTTATGGCCCCTTAACTCTGGAACTCGCTTCTTCAGTCTCTCAGAGATTGCTCCTCTTTCTGCACCTTTAAATCTCAACTCAAAACTTTCCTCTTTGATGAAGCAACCTTGGGTTTGTGAAAGGTGCTCTATTAATGCAAATTATTATTATTATTATTATTATTATTATTATCATCCTTTAATTCTTCTGTCTAGCTTGTGGTCACATATGCAGACATTTAGCTATGATTATGATTTCTGTAAATGCATTTTTAAATAATTAGGGATGTAATTAAATAAAGTAAACTGGCAGTAAGGTTTATTTGGCAGCCAATTTGTATTTAAGAGGGAGGAAAAAATGGCTTGTGGGGTAGTAGTATGATTCTTTAGCTATCTGAGGGTTAAAGCACAGATGATGTCATGCACAGAGGTGCACACCCTGGTCTGTTTTTAGTACAAGCGTTCAGTGTATGTGGTTGCAGAATTCTCTTGATTTTTTTCTTTACCTTTACATAGTGGTCTCGCTGATCTTTTCATTTCTGCCTGTCTGTGCGATTTCTGTCCATGAATTTATGCACATTTGGCTGTGTCTGTGTACTTTTGGATTGTGTTGGTGCAAGTAGCGACTCATTTTTTTCACACAACTGTTTCTCTAGTGAGCCTGTATTTTCTTGTCTAGAACGTGCACAGTTAATACACACAGGACCACTTGGTCACAAAATCCTGGAGGCATGCATTTGCCGAAGTCAGAATCCGTGCACCATGATTGTTGACAACATTTATATTACGTGGACCTTTGCAGCAATGCGGACACGTCAAGTATATACAGGACGAGGGCAGGGGCTTCTTCCAATCTCTGTTTAGGCGAGCAGAACAGCCTGATGGAGTGTTATTTTTTCTTGCCCTTGATAATTTTGAAGTTTTATTCTTGTAAACCATTATAATGTATTTTTATATTCCCTGCTCTTCAAAATTCATGTTGGTTAAGATATTGAAGTGTCCTACATCATTGCAAAAAATATATTTATTTGAAATATTTAAACTGAATAGTAGTGAAATTGATCTGGCACCTTTCGATTAACAAATTTACAAATAAAATAATTACCTTTTTAATATTTTTTTTTTTTGAGTTTTATTTTTCTATGAAATCATCAGTTCTGGTAAAAGCAACCTGTTGGTTTCACTTTCGTTAGACTGTTAAGATTTACTTTGGCCCATGGGACCCATCAAATACTAAGTGAATTTATGAGAACAATTTCCAGTGTACATATGAGAGTTTAGTTAGTACAGTAACCATGTCTGAAAGACCAATGTGTTTGTTGAGATGTTTTATCATTGTTGAGATGTTTTATCATTTTACAGTGAACAAGTTAAAATGTCAATTCATTTAGTGTTTTTGAAAAGTGTCTTGTAAAATTGTATAATCAAAAAGAGAAAGAGAATATTCAGACATTGTTGTGGCAGCTTGATTAATACTTACATAGCATGGTGTTTAACAGGAAAATTCCAATTGTCCGAGTCAGCTGAGTCATACAGTATGAGAGTTTTGAGACTGTAGTACCGTTGCGACATAATGCAGCAACTCAGGATAACAGGTAAATGAATTCTAGCCATGGTTAGGTTTTCTGTAAAGCAGAAAGCTCCAGTAAGACTGAAGTCTTGAGTTGCTCTTTAGTAGCTGAACACAGAGTATGGTTCACTTCTCTTTTTTTTTTTTTCCTCTTCAAAATCTCATTTTAATTTCCTTGGCTTCTCCACTCCCTGTGTGGCTTCAAAATGCTCCCTGAATAATTATATGATTCAGCTCAGACTAAGAAATTAAGGTGTTCAGATAGCTTTATAAAGGCTTATTACATTTTTAAAACACCTGAAACTGCTATGATAGGGTGTTTTTTGGAAATCAAAAATAATATATAAAGTCATTTTAACTGGTAATACAGACACTGGCTGAATCCGAATATGAAATGAAACTGTTTTTTTGACATCTTTAACATTATTTGCATAACTATAGATATATTTCTGGCTACAAGTAAATTCAGATGAATTTGATTAACTTATTCATGTTTGTGAACAGAACCCGGGCACAGACAGGCAGACATGTTGTTTTCCACCACCACACGTTTATTTACAACTATTTACAATGTTCAAAAGTGCACACAAACCCCCAAAGTCCTGGCCACACAACACCTTATTCTCTTCAGGCCGCCTCCTTGCCTCCTCCAGCAAGCTCAGTCCTTCCTTCTCTCCCGACTCCAGCCTCGAATGAAGGGAGGCGGCCACTTTTATCCACACCCGGATGTGCTCCAGGTGCTTCCCGGCAAACTTCCACCGACACGCCCCCGTGTGGCGGAAGTGCCAGCTGTACTCCCGGAAGCACTCCGGGTGTCCCTGCTTCTCTTTCCACCTGCTTGTCCAGGGTCCGTTCCTGAAATGAATAGAAACAAGGGGGCAGAGCCGCTGCCTGGACACCCTTCCCTGGTGTCCCTCTGCATTGCGCAGTGGCAGCGCTCCCCCTGCCGACCAGTACCCTGGCACTTGCTGTTCGGCACCCCCTCCACGGGTTCCGTGTCCCTCCTGTCGGTGAGACAGACGGGACCGCCTGCAGTCCTTGGGTCCGCTGACCTCATGGGTTCCCTCTGCCCCCGCGGAGGGCGGCCAGCACTCAGACGTGTGCACCCATCACCACGTCCCTTCCTTTCGGAGGAACCGGCATTCACCCTTCAATTCCTCCTGTCACTCTGGGACGCCCTGACTGTCTGAGTCTCCTTATTGCATAAAAAGAGACTCCTTCCCGTCTGCATCCCTGTACAGCGGTACGAGACTACCGCCGACTCAGGGTGGAGTGCGCTAGGACCTGGGGCACTCAACAACATGTGTCCTGCCAGCTCTCTCGCTGTCTCTCTCCTCACCGCACGCACAGCCCCCTGCGCCGCATCCACTGTCGGAGGTCTGCCTACTCGATGCTGATCGTTGGTATCACAGCCGATTTCGGCAGACCCTCCTTTATGCTGTACGGGGACGGCTGTACTCGCCTTCCCCGCCGTACACCTCTGACTGAAGAATCCAACATCGCGGCGTCTAATCGCTGTCAGCAGCTCTTCGATTGACGTGACCGCCTTCATCTCCAGTACCCGCAAATCCGCCCGGAGGGCATGTAGCACCTGTGACAAATGCCGCTCCGTGGGCTGAAGGCACACCTCCAGCTCCAACAGAGCAGCCAGCAAAGACAGGAAGTTAACCGACGCGGAGCTCACCTGTCCGTCAGCCCCAGACGTCGGCAACTTCCTGTGGGCCTCTTCCTCCATCCCAATCGGGTCTCCCCCCGGCACGTGATGGACATTCCTTCGTCCCGCCTCTCTCCAGTCATCGGCGGGCATGTAAGACACACCATCCAATTGCGTGCCTGTCAGAGGGAGGTACTTCTGGTCCGCGGCCATTTTGGCTCCACCTCCTGCGGTGGCGACGTGCTCGCTGGCAGCCTCGCTGTCTCTCGTGTTGCAGTGGCTTCTTTTCACCAGCTCCCACAGGCGTTGCCGCGCTGTCGAAGCCCCACCGACCAGCATGCGTCCGCCACTGACGCGGATCCGGGCTGTCCCTGCCTGCAAGATAGAACACAGCCGGCTGCCGATAGGCAGGAACTCCCCTCCTGGGTCCCGTCCAACCGAGGAAACGTCCTCGGTGTGGTCTCCCTAGACGCGATGTCGTCCCGGGCGCCTCCAGCAACGGCGCGCCCGCAGGAGCCTGCTACAGTCCTGCTCCACACGCCGTCGATCCGCCTCAGGGGAAAACAGTTTTCCTGCGGACCCATGGCGGTCCGTGGGGTACTTTTCCCCAGTGGGGCTGTGTGCACGCCGGGTGGGGTCCCCTGCTGTGCCGGGCCATCCACAGAATGATTTTTATATTGCAGGTCCCCGTCTTGTAACAGATGCAGAATCCTGCCGACTACGCCAGATGTGAATGGAACCCGGGCACAGACAGGCAGACATGTTGTTTTCCACCACCACATGTTTATTTACAACTATTTACAATGTTCAAAAATGCACACAAACCCCCAAAGTCCTGGCCACACAATGCCTTATTCTCTTCGGGCCGCCTTCTTGCCTCCTCAGTCCTTCCTTCTCTCCCGACTCCAGCCTCGAATGAAGGGAGGTGGCCCCTTTTATCCACACCCGGATGTGCTCCAGTTGCTTCCCGGCAACCTTCCACCGACATGCCCCCGTGTGGCAGAAGTGCTGGCTGTACTCCCGGAAGCACTCCGGGTGTCCCTGCTTCTCTTCCCCCCCAGCACTTCCTGGTGTGGTGGAAGTGCAGAGGTCCAGGGTCTCCAAGGCCTCGGGGCGCCCCCTGGTGGTGACCACGGGCCCCTACAGGGTTGGGTTTCCAAGCCCCCTACCCGTGGCCCCCAAAACCACCAGGGTGGCGGCACCCACGTGGTCCAAGGTGGGTGCACGCCCTCTTCTGGTATATTTAGTCAAAAAACAAATCTCTGTAAAGCTATCCACACAATATACTGCAGATGTCATTAGCCTTATGGACTTTGTTTAATTTAGCTTGTGTTTAGTCCCTTACTGTATGCACTAAATAATTTATTGAAATATTGTATACTTGCTTGTTTTGGAGAAAGCAAACCATTAAATGGCATGTAGGAGGTGAGTGGGGAAGGGAGAGGCAATAATGACAATTATAACATTAAGGGACTCTGGTAACGTGCACCTTTAGAATGTGTTGTAACATTTATTTAATCAAATCTTTTAACTACTTGATCTGTTAATTCATCGGTAGTACAATTTGCTAAATACTGTTTTCTGCAATGAAATTAAGTAATATTGGCACAAATAAGTATATGTGGTGATTAAGAAGAAGTATTTCTCATTTAGAAAAAGCATAATAATCAAAATCTGCACTTAAGAATAATTGTACCGATATACAATATGTAAAGAAAGTCTATTTGCTACTGTTATATGCTCAGGGGTGTATTGAAAAATTTAACTGGAGGATCATCTGTCTACTATATAATAAAATACAAAGGGGTGTGTGTGTGTGTGTGTGTGTGTGTGTGTCATCTTCCTCCAAGCAATGTGATTGGTCAGTTTGGCCTTGGTGATGTGACCAAATAAGGAAGGGCAAGTGTGAGACACACAAGGTGAAATAAAGATGTAGTTGGCACTGTGAGAGTCTCGTCAAATATGGGAAGTATAAAAGCGGACAGGCAGCAAAGGCACTTTGAAAATAATGACAAATTCTGAGAAGCAGGCTTTATAAGATCTCCCTTGAGTGCCGGTCTTGAAAGGTTCTGATAAATGAGGATACCAAAGAAAGGCACTGAAGGTACATGTAAGGCAAGTAATATCCAAGTAATATCTAATATTTTAAAATGTATTCTGTTACCTGTCCTTGACCGGTTATTTGGCTAGTTTTCTAATAAACTGAAAAATATAGCTTCTTTGACAAACTATGACTATAAATATGAAATGGATTAAATCGTACTTAAGCAGGCTGAAATGTATCCTTATTGCTTGAAACTTTTATTTATTTTCATCCATTTTTGGCACTGGCACTTTGTACTAATCATAAGAAAAACTGCATTGACTCTAAATGGCTTAAGCCTCTTTCACAATAAACAGATGGATGGGAGTATCCATATAATACTCTAGAGAATTACAACATTTTGGTTTTGCCAAATTAGTTTGGATGATGCCATTCTCTATCCAGTTTCAATTTGTGGGTGGTTGGAACTTATCCTAGTTGCACTGGTTGCAAGGCACAAGACCATTTATCACAGGACCTACTCACACAGGGCCCGTTTTGAATCATCCATTTTAGGAATTTTTGAAGATTATTAATCAGTAACATGGCCACCCAAGAGGATGCCATAATAATGATTTGAAAAAGATGTTTTAACTTGGTTAATTAATCATCAGTTTTGCCTTCAGCAATGCTGGTAATTAATCAAATACTGTAATTTGGCAAGGCTCCTACTTTATTTATCTTTACCTTTCTCTGTTGTAGGACATTAGACTCCAGCCTTTAGGCTTGTATAAAGGGAATTGAGGCACACTTGTTAACAGAATAATACAATTTATTGATAAACATAAGAATTAAAGACCTATGATAAATGTATATATATTGACATGTAAGACTGGATGCAGACATGATAGACTCACAAACATATAACATATACAGTATGCTGGCTGTTTACTGGTATTTATAATTTAAAATAATACATTTTATTTACATAGTGCCTTTCTTATGTTCTACTTTATCTTGACGCAGATAAATTTACGATTCCAAGTTTTTATGGATGATGTCCGATATTGTGTGGAGTTGTTGCTTTGTTGTTGATCCAGGTTCAAGTGGAGGATTCTTCATGTGTTGGAGTGCACTCTTTCTCTTTGCTGCCTGATCCTTCTCAGTGCTGTGCTGTTGTTTCCTCAGCTTGCCTTCTGCTGTCTTTTGTCACTTCATGGGAAAAAGGCTTTACTCTTTCTGGTAAAAGAGTTTAGATGCTGAAGTTCCCTTCTTGAAGCAACAGCTGTTCCTAAGCAGACAGGACTCTGTGCTTATCTTTGCAGATTACTGTAGATCTAGGCTGTCGGAAAAAGAATAGCTTGTCGGCTCCAGCTCTTCAGGCTCATAGGTTTTCAGTTCAGAGATCAGGATTCAGATTTTTTCAGTCATTTTGGAGTTTCTCATCCCTAAAGGAATCCCAGGGAGGGTGCCCAGAGAGAATCCCTGGCAAGATGAGAGAACTTCATTCTCTTGTCTCCTCTAATTTACTTTGAGAAACAAGGTGCGTGTGGTTTTAAAGGAAGGTTGAACCTTCTCCTGTTTGGATTAAAGGCACTTCCAGTTACAACATCAGTGTCTTTTAATAGGTGGGTTCTTCTGTCCATCCTAGTGGTCTTCCCTTGAATTATAGGTCTTTGTATTTGCTTGACTCCATTTTGCACCTTTTGGCTGAAGAGAAATGCAGTGCTCTGGAGAGGTGTCAGTGCATCTCTGATTGACACCTTTGTTATCAGATGAATTCCTGGTACAGGCTAGAGTTCAGTCACTTAGCTTGGAATGCAAGTTGGGGGTTTTGTTCAGCTGGATGCCTGCATTCCTGTTAAATCTGCTTTCTTAACAGGACTGTTGTGCCATGAAAGCATAGCAAAGTGGCCAATGCCTAGTTTGTCTGACATCATTAACTTGAATGTGAGATGAAAACCAGAATACCTGCGGGGAATGTCTTCATAGACATAAGGAAATGCAAACTCTATACAGATAAATAAATGAAGAGGCAGTGGCTAACCACTGTGTTATGGTTCTGCCTAAATTAGTTTGTTGATTTTTCTATTGTTATGAGAGAATACGGTTTTCAAAAAGGCTTGATATTGAAGTTGTTTTTGGCTCTGATGAATCTTCTCTACATAGGATAACAAATTCTTACTCTTTTCAGGGTCAAATGCTGGTGAATCTATCCCTGTAATATCAGACACAAGGCAGGAGACTACTGCAGCACCAATCCATCACAGGGTTCATTCACTGTCAAGCTCATAAGAGGCTAACTTTCAATCGATAATTGACATTCCACAAACTTCTTTGAAATGTTCAAGGAAGAACTCGGGTAGACATTGAGAGGATGTGCAAACTGCACACAGCTGACACTAGGGTGTTTGATCTGAGGCGATGGATTTCTGAAGCTGCAGCAGTAGCAGCAACTGTGCCATTACGCTTCCCAGATAATAAAAATAAATAACCCCTGCACTTATTTGTGATGATGAGAAGGACACAACCTTTTGCTGTCATGTTCATTGTGAACTGTTATCTGTAATTAAATCATTGCACCAATAAGCCTGCAATCATTTCTGGCAAAGTCTGTTCTAAATGTGTTTATTTGTTTTGTTTTCAAAGGTGATGATCAAGTCAGTGAACAAGCTGAAGTTGTCTTGCGTGGGTATGTATTTATGTGATAAAGACCATTTTGAATATTTTGTAGATGTAAAGCAACATTTTCTATTTCACATGTATCATTTTTGACATTTTAAGAATGTGCTTCTGTTTGTGATTTAGTTCAATTTAAGAAAACCTGTTTACATGGCTGTTTGCAGGGGTGCCCCACTCCGATCTTGGAGGGCCACAGTGGCTAATCCGTTTTTGGCTTCAGATTATTTGGATGGTAATAGTAGACAGGAAAGAAATCGATTTAACAATAACCGGACATTGTAGAGTTAAAACACTGACAAGTAATGATATTAAATAAGATCTGTTATTGGCATGGATTGTTTTGTAATTAAGCAACTGGGTTGGAACAAAAACCTACAGCCACTGAGGCCCACCAGTACCTTTTCCTTAATGCATATACAAAATGATAACGAGGAAGTGCAGTCTTCCTCTTCTTTCCGTTGCTCTCGTTAGGGGTTGCCACAGTGAATCACCTGCTGCTCACTAATCATCACCTCCCTTCTTAACCTAGCTTCCACTACTCTTTCCCATAACTTCATGCTATGGCTGATCAGTTTTATCCCCCTGTAGTTACTACAGTTCTGCACATCCCCCTTTGTAATGTACAAATTTTTGGCACTATTTTCTCTAGTGGAGGAGTACATTCATTAGGGCAGTAAATATACAGCATGTAGTATGTGCAAACTGGTGGTGGTGGTTGTTCAATAAGGAGTTGTTAACCTGGTGGCAGTTTAAGTGTATGTGTTTAATTACTGGAAAAAAAATAATAAAACACAACAAATTGGTGACGAGGTATTAGCTGAACCCTTAACAAAGGAGCCCTGTTTAAAATAATAATAAAAATAATAATAATAAAATAAAGATTGAAGGGAGAAGGGGATGGCAAAGAAGAAGCTTTGAGAATGCTAACATCAACGTCAAGAGAACCGTGAGCCTGTTGAAAACGAGTTAATTTGAGAGTGAAACAAGGCAAAATGTCATTAACAGGAACTTTGCTGAATTTGATAGTAATATTCAGGACTCGGCAACTTTGGTGAAAAGAGTTTAATTGTATTGTGAAGCTAATAGAGTAGCAGATGAAAAAAGAGTTTCCGTGTTACTGGTCGTGATGGGCACAAAGATATACAGATTACTTCGTAGTTTGTTAATTCCCTCCAAACCTGCAGGTAAAATATTTAAGGAGATTGTCAACATTCTACAAGAGCATTTAAACCCCACACCACTATTACTTGCTAAAAGGTTTTGCTTCCACAAACGGAATCAATCTAACAGTGAGAGCATTTCAGAATACATGGCCAAGTTGCACAGACTTTTAGAGCATTGCCAGTTTGGAGCCGGTCTAGTGGAGGCATTAAGAGACAAACTTGTATGCGGATTGCATAGTGAAACCATACAAAAAAAGTCTTTTTTTAACAGAAAAATAGTTAACACTGGAGTATGCTTTAAACATCACAGTAGCAATGGAAACTGCTGCAAAAGATGCAGTACAACTGCGACATGGAGCAACATTAACAAAGTGTTTGCTAGGCAGCAAGGTTATTATAGTTTTGCCTTTTTATATTAGTTTTTACTTCTATATTTTTTCTGACCTTTCTTGGAAATTCCGTTTAGCTTTAGTTTTCCTTCATCATGTATTTTTAGTTTTAGTTTATTTTTTATTTCACAAAGACATTTCTATTTTATTTTTATATCTATTAGTTTCAGTTTTAGTCTTAGTAATTATGGCCTGGAGCTCCTACGGAGTTGAGTTTTGTGTCACAATCAGACAGAACTGTACACTTAACAGATTTGGATATGAGTTTAATGTTAGTGGAAGCTTACTACACTACATGGTTTACTATCTGGTTTTGTTTTTGTCATATAAAAACAAGCATAATCAAAACTAGATACTAAATATGAACAATTTTACATAATTTTATAATTTTTAAAATGTTTTCTCATGAAAATCATGGGGGCTTAGGAAGAACAGGGCTCTTAGACTTGAATCACTATGCAGACCCCACCTAGCTGTATTGAGGGAAAAATAGATAAACAAGCATGTAGTGTCAAGTTTACGGACAGTGAGACTTGAATAGCCCAACATAAAGGACAGTAAACCCATAATGAGCAGAGCAAAAGCAGGTACTAGGAGTACAGACAGGCATACAATGACAGAGACAGCATCTGAGATTAAGAACAATATATACATTATCTAAACCTGTTTATCCAGAGCAGGATCGCAGAAACATGGAGCCTACCCCAGCAGGTTTGGATGCAAGGCAGGAAAATCCCTGGTATGCAATATGTATGATAAGGCTGATATTTAGAACAAAAATATGATATTTCAACTATTTATTTTGAGAAAGAGAGAAAAACATTGATAAAAAGGAGACAAATCTTTGAAATATAATTCTGCTAATTGATTACATTCGCAATATCGGGTATTTTGAGTTGTGAATATGAACTAAAAAAGATAAATTAATAAATATAGAATAAATACAAAAACCCATTAGTATGTTTAGTTTTTCATCACTTGGCAGACGCTCTTCGCCTACCCACTTTGTTTGTATCGCTTCATTGTTAAACAATGTTTTTAAAGCAAAAGTGATTGGTCAGCAACAATATGCTGACTTGTATGATGACATAGTCAGTCTCTCGATCAGTGCTGTTTAATTTAAAAAAAAAAACAGGAGTGGTCTCCCCTAAACTTTCTTGTATACTCAGATATAGGGATGGATATTTGAGGAGTAAACTACAAGACAATGATTTTTATATTATTTACATTAAGGAACCATCAACAATAAATCAAATCAAATTAATAACATATTGAACAATTATTATAAAAGTAAAGTTGAATAAATCTGCATGAATAAAAAAAAAAATGTATGTGTTCAGGTAAAGTACCAATTCCGGGTGATGGATTTGGCCCAAATGTTAATACAAATCTACAATTGTGGTGTTACAACCACATGCCGAATTTCATCCATCTATCTAGTTGCGTTTTTGAGTTATCGTGTTTACAAACACGTGCACACACACAATTCCAAAAAAACTGTATTTTTGGACTCTGGGAGGTCTATAACGTCAAGATTCATCAAAATATCGAGGTTGATTTTTTTCATGATTACTATACTTTCTCTATACTTCGTATATGAGAAAGTAAAAATGATTTCTCCTGTGCGAAGTGGCAGGTGAATTGCTGTCAACAAAAAGAAGTCCCCTTAGAAATAAACTGAAACGTTACTCACTCATGATTTTTCTGTCCATATAGTAAACGTTTTGTTGACCAGCACATTCTGATTTCAGCCGTTTGAATTACATCTTGGTATACAACAAGCACAAAGAAATAAATATATGTGCTGGCGGCTTGTGGTGGATGACTTTCTGTTTTAGAGTTAAAGGGTTAAAGACTAATGGCAAGAATATTCATTCAAAAATGAAAACTAAAAATATTTTAGTAAATTATTATTTTATTTCAGTTAGTCTTTCCAGCTACTTTTAATAGTTTTGTTTAGTTTTAGTTTTTCATTTCGGTTTTGTTAACTATTTTATTTCTGTTTACGAAAATGTTTATTTAATAATAGTTTCAGTTTTGATTTTAGTTTTCGTTAACTATAATAACCTTACTAGGCAGAAATGTTACCACTTTGGCATGTCTGCTCACGATGCAAATGATTGCTGGTCAAAGAAACGAAATGCAGATGTTGTTACAAGAAGGGTCACACTTAGCAAAGAAAGTGGTCATACAGAGAAGCGAAAGGTAACAAATGTGCATCTAATGGCTGAAAATGTATAAAATTCAAGTGACACTAGTTCAAACACTGCTGACCTGTCTTACTTGGAGCTGTATGGCATTATTGGAGCAGACCGCTCAGTAATTTGAACATCTCCAGAAGTGGAAGGAGTTAAATTGAAAATGGAGTTAGACACTGGTTCTTCTTTGTCCGTTATCTCTGTTGCTAAATACAAATGACCGTTTTCACAAATACCACTTCAAAAGACTTCAGTAATATTGAAGACCTATTCAGGAGAAAAGTTGTCTCCAAGGAACAAAATAACTGTTAATGTGAAATACAAAGACAAGCAGTAGTTGTTAGACCTGTAGATTCTGGAAAATGGGGGCCCCAGCTTCATTTGGACAGGAATGGCTCAAGAACATACAGCTAGACTGGCATGCTTTAAAAGCACTACGTCACTAGGTGTTGTCAAATAGTACTGAATACTGGCAAATGCTGATGACATATTTCAAAAAGGAATAGGAACACTGAAGGGAATAAAGACTACAACGAAGTTAAAACAAAACACCACCCCAAAGTTTTTTAAGGCTCTACCTGTGCCTCATGCAATTCATCCCAGAGTGAAGTCTGACCTGGAATGCTTGAAGAAGGCAGGGATCCTCTCTAAGGCAGAGTGAAGTGAATGGTGCATTACAATACCAATACACAATACCATCGTGCCCGTAATAAATAAAGGAAAAGAAGGAAATGTGCACATTTGTGGAGACTTTAAACTAACCATAAATTCAGTACTACATATAGTACATTATCCCCTAACATGTATTGAAGATGTACAGTATTCGGGTGTTTAGCAGGTGGAGAACACTTTACAAAAATTGATTTCGCTCAAGCTTATCTTCAAATGAAAGTGGAAGATACCTCAGAGGAATTCTTAATTAATACATACAAGGGGCTTTATCAGTATAATTGTGTGTTTTTTGGACTAGCCTCAGCTCCAGCTCTTTGGCAGAAGGCTGTGGACCAAGTACTACAAGGCATTCCAGGAACACAATGTTATCTGGATGATGTCATTGTAACAGGGAAGAATAATGAGGACCTCTTAAATAATTTACAGCAGGCTTTGACCACGTGAATATGGTTTGAAAGCGAATAAGTGTGAATTTTTCAAAAACAAGATATCTTACTGTGGACATGTCATTAACAAAGATGGACTACATATGTCACAAGATAAAACTGAAGCTGTACTTAAAGGACCACGACCTGAGAATGTATCTCGGCTTTGTTCTTACCTTGGTCTCATAAACTATTACCACATGTTTCTTCCCAATCTGTCCCCAGTGGTAAACCCACTACATGGATTGCTACAGACTGGATCAGAGTGGAAGTGGACCAGCAGCTGCAAACCAGCTTTTCAAAAGACAAACTTATAACATCAGATGTAGTGCTGAATCATTTTAATCCATCTTTACCTATCAAATTGGCATGTGATGCATTCTCATATGGAATTGCCACTGTATTATCACATCCATTCCCAGATGGCTCAGAAAGGCAAATTGCATTCGCATCTAGATAACTAACAAGAGCTGAGAGCAATTCTGCTCAAATTGATAGGGAAGCTCTTAGTTTAATATGGGGTGTAAAGATATTCCACCACTACGTATATAGACAAAGGTTTATTCTGGTAACTGATCACGAACCCCTAGTCACAATATTTAATGTAAGAAAGGGTGTTTCAATGATGACATCTGCATGGCTACTTCTCCACTTTCTGGGTGCACATCAATATGATATTAAATATAAAGAGACTAAATTACATCGAAATGCAGATAGATGGTCTGTCACATTTGCCACTGAAGACCACAGAGGAGTTCAATTGTTTTTTACAACATGATATATGTCACATATACACTTATACAAAGGCAAACATTAAATCATCCAGTTCTATCAAAAGTGTATGAGGTTACCCTAAAAGGCTGACCAGCACAAACAGATGTGTATCTCACATTTGCAGTGAGAAAAGACCAACTATCAGTGTGTCAAAGTACCCTTATGTGTGGGTCAAGAGTCGTCATACCAGCTAAACTGCATAAAAGAATGTTCGACGCACTGCATGAGGGACATTTAGGCACAGTTAAAATAAAAAGCTTGCCTTGTAGCTATATGTGGTGACCAGGAATCAATAAACAAATAGAATTTAACAAAGACATGTTCTGGTTGTCAAAAAGTATAAAATGCACCACCCTTGTCATCCCTGCACCTGTGGGAATGGCCTTCGACACCTTGGCAAAGAGTGCATGCTGACTTTGCAGGACCCTTTAAAGATTTAATGTTTTTAATTGTAGCGGATGCCCATTCTCAATGGCCAGAAGTAGTTTCAATGAAAACAGCTACTTTTAAGAGAACTGTTTCTGTGCCAAGAGCTATTTTTGCAAGGAATGAATTACCTGAACAAGTCTGCACTAATAATGGACCATAATTTGTGGCAGAAGAGTTTTCATGTGTTTATGAAGAAAAATGGTATTAGACATTTTATATCTGCCCATATCATCCTGCTGCTAATGTTCTAGAAGAAAGATTCATACAAAGGGCAATTAAAGCAATGAGAAAATTTCACTTCAGCACAAAATTGATAACTTTTTATCTGTGTACAGAAATGCAGTACATGCCACCACAGGACAAACTCCAGCTATGATGTTTCTCAGAAGAAACTTAAGATTATGTATGGATCACACTAAGCCAGACATCAGGCGAGATATTGAGAATAAGCAGTCTTCACACAGGATATGTGCAGTGAATACCTCTTTAATCCCATTATCATTTTTTGAGATAGCTCGTCCACTACTAGTCTTCACACACAGTCCTCTCCAAGGAGCAGGTTTGTGGCAGCAGGACAGCTGTATATAGGGTCCTGTAATATAACGTGCATTAAGAACAAAGTGGTTTATCATGTTGTGGTAGTGAAAGTTCTTCAGAAATGGCCAGTGGCACCATTTTAAATTCTGGTTTTTGTGATAGTGAAGCAGACTTTGCACAAACCGGAAACCATGATGCCATTTCTAATATGCATGGGGTAACAAGTGCCAGGCAACTTTCAAGGCCACCATTCACTGGATCTAGAGTTCAAAACAGATCAGATACAGGTGATCCCTTACAGAATCTCAATGTGCTCATAATGACAGAACAACAAAGAGTTTCCAGGTGGGCCAGGAAATGCTGGCATGGGATTAGTTGGTATGAGAAATGGCAACATGGAACAATAGTGAATAGAACTGGACTGCTGACATATATAATAGACAGTGGAGAATTTACCTGGAGGCGGGATGCAGACTACATAGTAAAAACACACGTGAGACCCACCATGCCTGCTGTCTGTGAGCCCACTGATAAAGCAAAAGAGGCTTCTGAAAAGCCCATTATACTCATACTGTAGCCTCTGAACCTGAGACAACTGTACCCGAACACATCAAAACCCCAGTAGTACAGGATACTGAGTGACGTTACCCCGTCAAGTACAGAAAGCCCCTCGGAGGCTTGATTTTGTAAAGTTTATTTCCTAATATATCTTTATATGTATTCCTGCATTTGTATTATCTGTAAAGAGTTAACTTAAATTGGAAGGAAATGTAATGTACAAGACTTTTGGCACTAGTTTCTTTAGTGGAGGAGTGCATTCAGTAGGGCAGTAAATATACAGTTTGTAGTATGTGCAAGCAGTGGTGGCTGTTGTTCAATATAGAGTTGTTAACCTGGTGGAAGTTTGATTAGTGTATGTGTTTAACTATTGGGAAAAAAAAAAAGAAAACACAACACCCTTATTCTTAAAAATCGGTACTTGTACACTTCTCCACTCTTCAGGCATCCTCTCACTTTGCAAGATTGCATTAAACGTCTTCTTCTTCTTTCGGCTGCTCCCGTTAGGGTTTGCCACCACAGATCATCAGCTGTTCACAAATCATCACCTCCCTTCTTAACCTAGCTTCAACAAAGTGTTGCAATACAAAGTTTATAGTACCGTGTCGATGACCAAAAGCATTGATGAACCGAATGCTCTTTTAAAGAGCTGGAAAAAATAATTAAAATGTGTTTGTTTGAAAATTCTAATTTTCTCCCTTGGTTCTTTTATTTCTGTGGAGAGGCGGGTTAGGGTTATAATTAGGAGCTCAGGAGTCAAACTTTAAAGTATTGTCACAATGCATAACCCAAAATAGTGTTTACTAAAAGAATGTCACATTGTTTTTGCATACTTTGAGAACATTTGAATGTTTTCTTGTTGGTAATAGCGCACAAGTCAGGGAATTGCCAGGAATGCCTCACATTTCATGAAAGCAGGCAAGAAGAACTGTTCCCAAGGCCTGCCATGTAGCAGCAGTATATAGTAGATGTGGGTCTCTTTAGGATGACCTCTGGCCTTAGAAATGACTCGTTAAAAGTGAGTCACTTTGGTTATTAGCTAGGGAAGCTGTCCTGTCTGGTGGTCAGTGAAGTTGTTCTCTGTTGAGTATTTTACTGTTTTTTATTTTTTATTTTTTTGTCATTTGTACCTGCTTTGATTTCATTTATTGTAATACTCATGCACTTCAAGAGGAAAATAAATGTATTAGACATTTGGTTTACCATTCATGGAATGTTTACCTGGTGTTCAGGTTTTAGCTGACATCATTATCTGCCAGTGTTTGTCTGAGCCACATACACACACCCATGGATACATCAGCAAATGTATACCTTTTAGATCTCGCTTGACATAATTATTTAGGTGAGTCACTCATAACAACAGCAGTGTCATTGTCACGCTATTTAGGAAAGCATTGGCAGGAGCTTTTTATCAGCATTCCTTGACTACTAGCAGTAGTAGCAGTAGCGTTGTAATGTGCACAAAGCACAGTGAAATTTTAAACAATATGTAACACTTCACCACTCTCTGGAGAGGTTTTACTAAAAACTTTAGTTATTCTTCAGTTTGTGCTGCATTATCTGCTACTTTCATTGTTCCATTTTACTTTAATTCTTCAATTATGCCTGATTGTATAAACATTTGTGGTGTTTTAAATTTGCAAATTCAAACTTAGACATATAAATGAAATTGTGTAAATTTATGACAGTCAAATGAGCCTAAAGATTTTTATCATATGTGAAGAACATTAAATTGCAGTATGAAATCATAACATACATGTTCAGGTCTAAACTATTGCCAGATAACAATTACACTACTTAACTTTCCTCTTAATCAAAGTGGATCATGAAATTATATTTAAAAACTTTTCTAGCTGTTGTATAAATGGCCATTTTACCTTAAGAAGGCTACACATCAGGTCAGAAAAAGGGAGTCCAACTTGAAAATCAAGATAAACCTGTTGCTCTGGCTAGTGTTCTTACAAATAATAGGATTGTGCAGTTGAAGAATGCTGTATCGCATTAAAGGTGCACAAAAAAAAGTCTCTTCCTGTAAGCTCAAAAATAGAGCTTTACACCAAAAATCTACTTAGACTAATATGTACAAATACAGTAAACATATTTGCTGAGTAACTTTAAGCTTCAAATGGTGAAGTCAGGGAGCCATCCTGTGCGTAATAAAATCTGGTAATGCAAGCTGACGTGTGAGGATGAAAGTTGGCTGCTGCTAAAACTGACAACAAGGTGAACCAACAAATGTGGATGGATACAGTTGGCAAGGTCTAAAATTTAGAAAAAAAGCATTCAGCCATTTGGCTTCTGTAACAACTTGGCAAATTCTTTAATTTTAATTTCTGTTAGATTGTACAGCAGTTGCACATGTTAACTTTTTTTTTTATTTTATTTGAGGAAAATACCATTCCATACAATCAAGTTGAACTTATAAAACAAATGACTTCATAGTCAAACTAGAAAAAAACTATGATAAAAAGAAAAAAAAATCCAAAAGTAAAAAAAAAAACTGGTTCAAAAAGAGACAAAACCTAACTAAGCAGAATTCAGCCCCCACCTTAGAGATGTTGCCATTCTTGATCATTAGAACCGTTTTGCTGAGCACAGGTCATTTAGCACAGCAAAATTCGCCTATCCTAGTTATGAATAAATTTATGATCAGGCTAACCTGAACTGCAGCCTGGGGCCCTTGCAGGCTGCAGGCGTCATGAAATTAACCAGCATGTGTACAAATTGTTTGTTTTTCCAAGAAATATTCTTGCTGATGGGTTCTTCTTCTTTAATTCCGTTACCATTGTTGCTGAGATAGCTCATCCACTACTAGTCATCACACACAGAAGAAACTTAAGATCACGTATTGTGGAAGACCAGCCCTGGCGCAGACAGGCAGACACCAATGTTCCAAACACACATACGTTTATTTACAATATATACAAGTTTCCAGTCTCGCACACAACCCAGTGTTCCTTCACTACACATCCCCAAATCTGGGCCTTCCACTAGTCCGTCCTTCCTTCACCGCCTCCACTCTTCTCCTCCGAGCTTCGTCCACTTCCACCTGACTGTGGCTAATGACTGGAGGGAGGCAGCCCCTTTTATGTCCACCCGGATGTGCACCAGGTGCCTCCTGATGAGCTTCCTGCGGCACTTCCTGGTGTGGCGGAAGTGGTGCATGAGCACCTGGAAGCGCTCGGGTGTCCCTGGTAATATTTCCGCCAGCACCTCCAGGTGTGACGGAAGTACTGACGTCCAGGGCTTCTCAATCATCTATAGAGTTGAGCTTCCATGCTCCATTCCCGTGGCCCCCATACCAACCATGGTGGCTGCCCTCTCGTGGTCCGGGGAGGCGTAGTCCCTCTCTTGATCCTTCAAGGCGTCCCGGCTGGGCACAGCCGCCCGCCACAGTATGGATCTCACTAAGCCAGACATCAGGTGAGATATTGAGAATAAGCAGTCTTCACAAAGGATGTGTACAATGGATTCGTCTTTAATCCCATTACCATTTTTTTGCTTTAGCTTTTTTTTCCACTACTAGTCGTCACACACAGTCATCCGATATGAGCAGGTTTGTGGCATCAGGACAGCTGTATACAGGGTGCTAGAATATAAAGTGCATTAAGAATAAAGTGGTTTATCATGTTGTAGTAGTGAGAGTTCTTCAGAAATGGCCAGTGGCACCATTTTAAATTCTGGTTTTAGTGAAAATGAAACAGATTTTACACAAACGGCAAACCATGACGCCATTTCTAATATGCATGGGCTAACAAGTCCCCATCAGCTTTCAAGGCCGCCATTCACTTGGTCTAGAGTCCAAGACAGATGTATCAGATACAGGTGATTCCTTACAGAATCTCAATGTACTCATAAGAGTTAGATCTAATTATGACCAGACTGAGAGCAAAAGACATGCTCAGAAACTGTTCCCGCAACACCCACTGAAATCAAATTACAGGGTATACATGTGATCTGGTGTCAGTGGGTCAGTGCTGGCTTTCTTTGCAATTATATATTTCAAAAGTCTGAAATTAAAAGGTACTGGTTAGTAAAACCTTCATTTGAAAGTCCTTGTGTACAGCAGATCATGACTAAATAGCGTTTCCGCTAATGTCTCAGGCCAAGACGGAGGTCGGCCGAATGGAGCTCGTGGCTGCTGGGTCTCCATCGACTACATGAGTTATGGGTGAGCCAGGGAGAATGAGAGATAGAGGTGTGCTGAGATTGTGAAGAGTGAGACTGCATTTTTAACCTCAGATTTTTAAGAATCATTTATTTATTGTTTTTACCCCCACTTTGCACTGTTTTTATGGATTATTTATTGAAACTGTGATGCACTGCACTTTGTTTCGACACAACTTTTTGTTTTAATAAAAGCACCTTGGCACTTTTTGCACTATCCCCTGGCTTCATTTGAGAATTGTCCTCATTTGTCAGCTCATCTTGGTGACATTACCAACGGTGTTGGGTTCAAGAGCTCCCGGCAATCGGATGGGAGCTTGGAGCGAACCCGCATCGTTACACACTCCTTCTTGGCAACAGTATTAGCCGATGGAAGTGGCATCTTTCAGCAAGATAATGCACCCTGCCACACTGCACAAATTGTTCAGGATTTGTTTGAGGAACATTGATGAAGAGTTGAAGATGTTACCCTGGCCTTGAAATTCCCCAGATTTCAATCCAGTCGATGATCTTTGGGGTGTTGGCTGGAGAATAACCTTGCAGCTTACATGAGTTAGAGGATCTGCTGCTGAAGTCCTTCTCCCAGATACCCCAGGAAAATTTCAGAGAAGTGGTGTCATGAGGGAGGAGCTTTAGATGCTTAAGCCTCATGATATACTGTGCCAAGCCCCTGATATTTTTGTGTGTCATTTAAACTTGAACTGAACTTGAAACCCCTAAGAGGGACCATTTCTGTCCCCTCCCCAAACAACCCCACGGCCTGCGTTGTTATAAACATTTATCAATGACCTTAACGCCACTAGGGGGATCCACATAAAGGGGGCTAAAGACCCTGATGACATTAAAGCTTTGAAACACCCCTGCTTCAGGGGTCTTGAAGAGTCCATGTTTCAGCAGTATGGAGCTGCTTTGGAGGCACATGAAGGAGCAATAGCATATTAGACTGGTGGTCATTATAATCTGGTTAATTTGTGTGTGGCTATTCAAACTCCTACTGCATGCTTTGAAACTACTTGCTGTACACGTGTAGTGCCTATTAATGTTTGCATTTATTCATTAATTTCCAGTTTTGCTGTGGTTCCCTCAGAACAGCTAGGCAGGGCCCAAACATTGGTTCAAGCCACAAGCTCCACCTCCCCTAAACCTAGCATTGATCATATTTGCCCATTTTTTCCAAAATAACATCAAGGTTAGTTCTTTTTTTTTTTTTTTTTTTTTTTTATTTATTAATTTTATTACAATCCATACAAAGCAATCAAGTTTTTACAAAAAGAAAAATTGAGTTAAGAACAGATAGATCCCCACTCCTGAGAGAGAGAGCAAGCCAAGCTGCGTTAAATTTTAAGGCTTGTAAACATACCTAAATTAATAAATTCTCTGTGCTTTATGAACTTATTTTAAAATATTACTGATTAGATCCTGCCATGTTTTGAAAAAAAGTCTGTATGGATCCTCTAACTGAGTATTTGATTTTTTCCAATTTCAAATAATAATATAACACATCGGTTTCCCACTGACTTAAAAGAGGAGAGTTTGGGTTCTTCCAGTTTATCAGAATGAGTCTGCGTGCCAAAAGTATAGTGAATGCAATCACAATTTGTTTGTCCTTCTCCACTTTAAGCCCCTCTGGAAGAACCCCAAACACAGCTGTTAATAGGTTAGGAGGGATTGTGAGTCCAAGGCTATCTGAAAGGTAATTAAACATTTTTGTCCAGAATGATGTTAATTTGGTGCAGGCCCAGAACATGTGACCTAGTGAGGCTGGGACTTGGTTGCAACGTTCGCAGGTTGGATCATGCCCTGGAAACATTTTGGAGAGTTTTAGTCGAGACAGATGTGCTCGATATATAATTTTGAGTTGTATAATTGTATGCTTTGCGCATATGGAGCTCGAGTGAATTCTCTGCATTGCTACTTTCCACTCCTTTTCTGATATATTAATTGAGAGATATTTTTCCCAGTGTCCTCTTGGATCTTTAAAAGGGAAGGATTGTAAAATGATTTTATATATTGTAGAGATGGAGTCTAAGTCCTTGAGATTGAGCAATATTTTTTCCAGCATGGATGAGGGTGCAAGATGAGGAAAATCTGGAAGGTTCTGTTTAGCAAAGTTTCAGATTTGAAGATAGTGAAAGAAATGTGTAGCTGGAATGTTAAATTTGGAATGTAATTGTTCATAGGATGCAAAGACGTTGTCTATATAAAGATCTCTAAGCAAGTTAATTCCCAATTTTTTCCAGATATTAAAAACTGCATATGTTTGTGAAGGTTGAAAGAGGTGGTTCTCGTGCAGAGGTGCCACAGATAGAAGCTTCTCCGTCTTAAAATGCTTTCTACATTGGTTCCAGATTCTAAGTGAGTGGAGCACAATTGGGTTATTAGTGTATTGCCGATAACGTGTGTTTATTGGAGCACAGAGCAAGGAGTACAAAGACGTACTGCAGGATTTTACTTCTATTGCGGTCCAAGCCTGTGTATGTTCTTCTATTTGTGTCCAGGTTCTTATCGCCTGTATATTTGCTGCCCAATAATAAAACTGGAAGTTAGGTAGAGCCATGCCACCTTCTGCCTTTTGTCTTTGTAGGGTCGCTCTTTTGATGCGTGGATGTTTTGAATTCCAAATAAATGAGGTTATTGTTGAATCTAATTGCTTAAAGAATGATTTATTAATGTATATTGGGATGTTTTGAAATAAAAAAAAAAAGGAGCTTAGGAAGAATAGTCATCTTAACAGTGCTAATTCTTCCAGCTAGTGTGAGATGAAGGGTTGACCATCTATGCAAGTCTTGTTTAATTTTTTCCATGCAGACGGCGAAATTTTGCTGATATAGAGCTTTATGTTTACTTGTGATGTTTACCCCTAGGTATTTAAACTGTTCTGCAATGATAAAAGGTAGGGTATCTAATCTAATATTATATGCTTGAGAGTTCACTGGAAAGAGTACACTTTTATTCAGATTAATTCTGAGACCAGAGATCTTTTGAAATTCTGTGAGTGCTGCTAAGACTGCAGGCACAGAATTTTCTGGGTCCAAAATATACAGTACCATGTCATCTGCATATAATGAGATTTTCTGTTCCAGTCCTTCTCTGCTAATCCCCTTTATCTGATCAGTATTTCGACAATGTATTGCCAGTGGTTCAATGGCAATCGCAAACAGCAGTGGTGACAAGGGGCATCCTTGTCTAGTGCCGTGTTCTAGTTTAAAGTAGTCTGAGCAAATGTTATTGATGCAAACTGAAGCTTCTGGGTTAGTATACAGTAATTTAATCCATGCACAAATATTCGGGCCAAACCCAAACTTCTCCAAGGTTAGTTCTAAAAGACTCTAACCACACTCTGTGTATTTATGGTTCTCTGTCTAAAAAATTTCTAATGTTTGTGTGAAATTTACCCTTAATAAATTTCCATCTGTGTCCTTGTATTCGGGTTGAAGATCTTGTTTTAAAATAACTGATGTGTACCATATTGATTTCTTTCATAATTAAAGCATAATCTCAGTTTCCATTTACTTTAAACTGGGATCTGTATTTGAAGCTGAAAGTCCATTTATTGAAGCAGACGTTCACGCAGATACTTATCTAAACTTGAGCTTTGTAGATCTGAAGCTTATAAAGTGGCAGGGTGGTTACCAGTTTTTGTTCTAACCAGTCTTTGAATAAATGGCCAGGCCTTATTTTTGCATTAATTCCTTTGTTAATCTACTGACATGTTCTCTTTTAAATTTATGACTATTGAATTGCCAGGTATGAAAGTTACCAAAGCTTTTTAGAAATACTCTGACAAGTTTGTCTCCATGGATGTATACTTTCTTTCTACTGGGTTCATGACTATTTTATTATTATTATTATTTATTATTATTATTCTGCCTCAACCTGTCTGGCTTTGAGGGAGGACTCACTACATACTGTCGTACTGGTTTACTGGAATTGAACTCCCTCATTTTCAAACAGTTTACACAAAAAAGACCACAGCAGGCACTTTTAACAGAAAGAGTGCAGTTTTGTGAACTAATTTTTTTAACAGAATTCTTGTTTGGTAAAGAACACATAAAGCATATAAAAGAATGTAAAGTCTAAATTCAGCATTTATTTAGAAATTATTTATTATTTAAAAAAAAAAAAAAAAAAAAAGTTGTGATGAAATCTTGTCTTCACCACGGAATGAGCAGAATATAGATAGATCTTTATTGTCATTGTCACTTTTACAAAGGAACAACGAAACTGAAGGTGCAGTCAACTCAGTGTGAGGCATAAGAGTTAAAAAGACAAGAAGAGAGAAAATAATAACAAACCAAATAGTAATAAAGTACTTTACAAAATATGCAAATTGCACTTGTTGCCTTAAGGTCTATATTGCACATTGGGAGAGAATGATATGCAGCAGTTTTATTTGAGTTCAGGGCCATGATTGCTTTTGGATAATAGCTGTTTTTAAGGCGGTTTGTCCTGTTTTTCATTGCTCTGTATCTCTTGCCGATGGCAAAAGATGGAAGGGGCACTGACCGGGATGTGATGAATCCTGTGAAATGTCTATTGCTTTTTTGCGGCATCGGGAGGTGTAGATTTGTTCCAGAGTGGGGAGGGTACAACCAACTGTTCTCGTCGCTGTCCTGATGACCCTGTGGAGCGCTTTCCTTTCTGAGGAAGTGCAGCTGCCGTACCACACACACACAGTCCGTACGTGAGCACACTCTCGATGGAACAGTGATTAAAAGGCAAGGAGCAGATTTTTGGGGAGATGGTTCTTTCTGAGGACTCTCAGAAAATACAGTCTCTGACAAATATATTTGGACATCTATTAAACAACTGAATTTTTCTCAAAGGGTACTGTGCTTTATTTCCCACATCCTTATTCTAATTAATCACTTTTTTTTATAAATATTTAAAAAGAGATTTTTGACACCTGATTGGAAATAAGGGTCCATCTGCTAATGCAGTGTATTTTCAAGCAAGACAAAATAATACAGCTCTGTGTGATATCTGATTTACAGATCACTTTGTTTGGGTTGAAATGTGGACAGGGAAGAGTCATTAGAAATAATAATGAATAACGGATTCAATTAAGTTTATTTTTGAATATTGCATTTCACTGAGTGAAGACTTAGAGCACTGTAATTGGTTCATAGGTAAAATGCAACTTTTAAAAATTACTCATTACACAATGAGTACACATAAAGACACAATTTGCTTAATCAAACAAGAACACAAAGTTGTTTGAAAGTGATTCATATGAATGGAACCTAGCAATATGGACAGTTAACAGTAAAGGAGAGGAAAACAAAAACTCCAGTTCGCAGTATCTCTAGAGAAAAATAATCTTCTGCAGAGTCCTTGATCAGTTATAACACTTAATCAGACACAGTCAGAGTCCTGGAGACCTTGGAAATCAAATTTGATGACAGGATTAATTCTTTAATTCCAAAGCTCCTGCTATCTCTGATGTCTTTCCATGGGCAGAAGGACCGGTTGGAAGTAGAGCAGTGATGCTAAGTACCACAGTAAGATACTGAGAAGAGAAACAGAAAAGTGGAGTATTAGTATCAGTACATGGTTATTGTATTGCTGATGTTTTTTAAAGATGGCAAAGAAACACAAATGCAGTATGCACAGCTAATCACGGTATGCTGGACAAAGTAGTGAGTCTTCATCCTGGATTTAAAAGCCGAGACTGAGAATGAGACAGCTTAGGGGCCCTGTAACAAAAAGCTTAACCTCCCACTGTTGTTTTGTTAATCCTTGGGGTCTTTAGTAGACCAGCATCTTGAGATCTTAAAGTACTCTCTGGCTTACAAGTAATAGTGTTGATCGATGAAATTCATTGTAGCATTTCTTACAGCAAATTTGCTGTATTCGATGGTGACCTTCTTTGCTGAATGTTTTTTCCAAGGAGTTCACCCTGCAGTCAACTTAGTCAAGATTTTTTCCTCCATTGCCCCATGAGAGGCCAGCAAGACATCACAGAGCTGTAGCAACCATGTTCAGAATTTTCATGCCTGTAAGCTTGTGCAGGGTTGCTTTGGGCTCCAGACTTCCACCCAAAGTGTGTTTATATTTAAAAAAAGCAGTGTTTTCCTTTGAGGGGAAGATTAGCTGACTATGAGAATATTATGAGTACTGCTTCCAGAAATATAGCACTGATCCATGTGCAGTGCCACATGGCTGCCGTGCATGCATTATTAACTATCTGCTGGAGCTTTGATCCCGAACAAGACTTGAAGGACAACTCCCACTTAAACACCTGAGTATTGTGAAATAACAATAATAACAATTAAAGATTCATTACTGTATACAAGACACCTGCATAAAAATGGGAAATAAAAAAGACATGCCACTTCATCCAGTGCCACAACTTCATACAATGGAATGAACTGATTCGTTGCACAGCTAATATGTACCACAAGACTTGAACTCTATCAGTGCATTGATAAATATATGTGTTATGTATTTGAAGTTTTTGGCAATTTGTTGTATTTTGTTTGTGATTATCTTTCCATTCGTTTCTTTTGATGTTTGAAGCAAGGTGGCACGGTGGTTAGCCTTGCTGCCTCATGGCTTAGATCATATTTGTGGCCATAATAATTGTCCAGCATAGTTGGCAGACACTTCTTTGCCGTCAGGGATATTTAAAACACCATTGCACCATTTTTACCCAATCTGAACTAGTTGAGTTCTTCCTTTCCCCATTGACTTTAATGCATTTTGTGAAGTTTGGTGCAATTTGCAAATATTTTCATGATTTCTCCAGACATACTGATGTAAAAGACATATTGGTGTAAGTTGTGCATTGAATCAGTAAAAGTAACATTAAGATCAACTGAGTTAAAAAGTGACAGAATGTTGTTGTGATTTACGTTATTCACTCCAATAGCTAACATTTCTGTGTTACTGCATTCAAGACAAATAGTTTTCATCCATCCACTCTTTTTATTCAATGAGACGATTTAATGCTGTGTTTAATTGTATGTAGATCTAGCTTTGAATTATGTTTTTGTTTTTTCTCCAAACAATGGCGGGTAACTAAAATTTTTAATACAACAGGAACTGCACAAGTCAACAAAGAAGAACTGATAATACTAAGAATGTGTGCTGCCAGAACAGCCATTGAGCTTTTCTCTAGTTTTGTTGGGACTGTGCCTAAGGGACAGGGAGTAGGTTTAATGTTGGACATTTAAGTTATGACTCCCTGTTCTGTTATTATCTTAAAATGAGTAAAGTGGTGTGCATAGAGAAAGACCTGAGTTGCCATTGCAGTATTTGATTATGAAATAATGCTGAAATTTAATTTTACACTGTAAAATGTATCATTACAGAAGTTAACAAAATCTGCTCAGCTCATATTTGTTGGTGCATATTTTACATTTCAGTTAAGAATTTCCATTTGTTAGAATAGCTACTGTTCTAAACAGTTCACAAGGATTATTTCTGTTGTCATCTATTAATTTAGAAAAGTAATTAAAGTGGGCCATGAAAATAGCTTTTTATACCTTTTTAAAACTGTATGTCCATGCAGTTCAGAAGATGTTATAGTTCTCAGCAATCTAAGACTACAAGTGCTCATTAAACCAGGGTGAGTTTCTATATGCTCTAATCACTTTTGTTGTAAGGGGAGCTACAGTATCCAAGGCTTCTTTCAGAGTCACTTTATAATTGGTTAGATTAGATAAATAAATTAGATAAAATGGACATTGATGTTTATCTTTAGACTAGCACTACAATTGTGCTGCAATCTGTTTTAATATCAAAAATAAGAGCCTCATAGGGTTTATATTTGTTTGCAGTTCATCACACAGGATTATCGGAAGGCCACCTCATCAACCAGTATCTCTTCATTTATGAAGGAATGTAAAGCATTTTGGTGCTGCCTAAGCTAAAGAAAAAGTGTCAGATTTACTAAGCCAGGTTTCAGTAAGACACCACAAATCTGATTTTGTACCTAATATAATATCATTCAGCAAAGCAGATTTATTTCTAGGAGAATGAATGTTTAACAAACAGCATTTTAAACTACAAGGATTTATTTTAGCTGGTATTTTAATTTTTATATTAATCCAGAAATAAGTTACTACAGCAGAGGGTGGCTATACTCTAGTATCATGAATTTGAATTCTGTATCCAGTTGTGATGTGTGTGGAGTTTACACATTTCCCCCTCTTGTTTGTGTGGGTTTTTCTCCAAGCACTCCAAAGCACTGAGGCTTTCCATAGATATTCCAAAGATGTGCCTATTATATTGGGCATCAAATGTAAAATGGCCATATGTGGGTCCTGTGGTGAACGAGCCTTACATACAGGCTTTGTTACTGTCTTGTGCCCAAGTTTTGCAAATTCCAGTCAGTTCAAAGTAATTTTATCAATTCTTTAGGCGATTCTGGTGCTGTATAGGATAAAATGAAGCAACATTAAAGTAAAGAAGCATAATATAGTCTAGTGTGTACATTGTGGACGCTATCCTTCACTGAGTGGACAAGGCAATGTTGGCTTTGCAGAGATTGTTGTGCCCAACTGCAAAAATTCAAAGAATGGTATAAAGTTAATTTAAGTCTTTTGTTTTCATATTTGGACTGATGCCTCATCAAGGCCTTGCTAAACCACAATAAATTGGATGGTATTATGGTATTTTTAAAAATGTAATGAAAAATGCTCCGCTTAAGAACACAATTTCCTGTGGGAAGTTAATGTATGCCATGACTGTAAAAAAAAAAGAATCCTTTGATTGAAAATGAAACAAAAACTCCAACTTATTGTTTAACTGAAAGGAATGTTTGTAAGATGAAACTGATTTTGAATAATTAAAAACTGACACAACCAACTGATTTTAGACATAGACTGGCAGTTTCAGTGCATACAGTACCAGTTGAAGTTCTGATAATGACACAACATGAGTAAAATTAATTGGTGAAAAGTCTTTTGTCATGCATAACAACAAGTAGTGACATTAGTTGGGGGATAAATAGCAGGGAAATGACATACAGTTTCTGAAGTCAAAGAGTAGTTACAACAAAGACAAAGTCAGAGAAGTTATAAGAGATCATGATGGGGTGGAAAGAGAGCTCAGGTTTGCAACATCTAAACAGGCTAATAGATGAGGAAAACAAGACTGGAAAGCATGGATGTTTTATAAAAGAAACTAGCAAAATCACATTGGAATATAGTAATGTATGAGTTGGAAGGGTTATAAAATTGATTTATTAAACGCTACAGGTAGACATCTGTTAGCATTTCCCTCTGGAACCAAGATTCTTAATTGTTTACAATGTACAGCATCCACTTAAGTTAAACATTTTGGTTTTCCTTGCTGATTTCTAGTCAAAATTGTGCCCATTGTTTTATTTCACAGCACTTCAAATGATATATTGCCAGCAACATTACTAGTGCTGGTAAAGACAAGGACCTCGGAGTGTTTGTCCTATAGTACAATGCTGCAAACTTGACCTTTGTAATGAGCAGCTGAGGTATGAGGGGTGATCACCTTTGTTGTTGTTTATACCATAGGCATTACCCTTTTGAAATGCATTCCATTTTTCAGTTTTATTTCTCCCAGTTTGTTCTGTAACTTAATAAACGGCCTGTAATATTTCTTAATTTATTTCCAAACCTCAATCGATGATTTCAGCTTTAGCTAGGTGAGAAGAAATGCCATTACAAACACTAGTTATGTAATTTTAATGTGTTGGTGTGGTAGTTCTTATAATTGGGTAAGTAATATTTTTTTTTTATATATATATAAAATGATTTACAATATAAGAAGGCAGCATAACATCTAAATTAGAAATATTGTTTTAGTTGTATATTGTTCTGTTTTTTGCTCAAAGCAACACAATTAAAATGGTTAATGTCTCTTGCTTTTCCCCTGTCTATAAAAGATATATTTTACAGTCGATGAGGCACGACAATTGTCCAGGTGTGAACATCAGTGCAGAAGATTTGGGTGGATCTGAAAGTGAAAGCTCAAATCCCGAAGTAAAGGACATAGTACGAAGTTTGATACAAATTGGAGATGAACTAAGCAGGAACACTGAGCTTGAGTAGTAAGTGACCAAAATAAAAAAGACAAATCCATATGTGTCTTTGCATATAAAGAATTTCAGCAATTAACTGTGCAAGTACAAGATTTTGGTTCTGTTTTGAATTGCATACTAAATATCTGAGGACAGTACGGTGATTCAGTGGATGGTAGTATTGACTTTCAACTTTGGGGTCTAATTGTTAACTCGGGTTCAGTCTATGCAACACTTAAATGTTCTCCTGGTGCTCACTTAATTGGTGGTTCTAAATTGAACAAGTGTGACCCAATTTGTACCTGTGCAGCATTTACATTTTCTCCCATTGCTAAAGTGGACCTTGTTTCCATCTGTTCTAGTTTGCTGCTACAACTGGGAACTCTAAATTTACCAAGTTATGTGTGGGTACCTGAGTGTTATCTGGCTTCAAACTGAGCTCTCCTCCACTGTGGTTCCTCATTTTATGTTCAATACTTTTGGGCTAGATTCTGGATCCCTGCTACCACATATTTTGGGGAGGGGGGACCTTGTAGGTTTAGAAAAAGGATGGATGGATGGAAACACAGTGGCAGTAACAGTTAAATAAAGAAATTAAATGGTCTAGATTTAAAATGTTATTGTTCTGACTCTGTATCTATGTAAGCATGAGTGTGCCCTATGATGGACTGGCACCGCATTCAGGACATTTGCTGCCATGTACTTCCTACTTTTAGGGCAGACTTTGGCTCATCTGCAATTTTAAAGCAGAAAAACAGATTGATTTTCCTATTTTTATAAAAGAGCATTACAAAAAATAAAGGAGGACAGTTTAGCTTTTAAGTGGTTTATTTGCCGTGTATCTCATTTAGGGTATAAAGCAGCTACAATGCAGTTAAATATGTGGTCCTTTTTATGGATATTTAGCATTAAAACATTTTTTAAATTTCTTATCTCAACAGTCTTATTGATCACATTGAATTTAGCTCAGCACGGGAAGTTTTTAATGTTGTGGCCAAGAGAATTTTTGAAGATGGAATTAACTGGGGCAGAGTGGTCGCCCTTTTTCATTTTGCTTACAAACTAATATGCAAGGTAATTAGAAATCTTTACTTGACTGTTTCATTTATGAAATATAATATCCAGTTACGATTGTTTATTTCAGCATCCTTTAAACAAATCGACTTTATTTAGTGATTTTTTTTTTCAATTGCTAACAAGCTTTTATTAATACTGAAGTTACTTTTTCAGACCTCTACACACAGTTTGCATTATCAACAGACAACATGACCAAACATAGGATCCCACCCTCAAAATGCACTACAACCACCAAACTAGTTAATCCATGTCTTAGAATCCACTTATGCCACCAAAACACTACCATGTTTCCATTTCAGCAAAACCACTTGGTCCCACACTGAAGAATGACCTAAATAACAATTGGCAACATTAGGAATAATATACTGTATTATGGATCTTCAAAACTACTTGACAGGCAATGATCATATGTCTACAAAAACTGCATTAGAAAACATGAACCCCTTTTCACTCTGCAGGAAGTAATCACTGGGTCCTAAAGTGGAAAAATACATGCATGTCCAAATGGTTTGATCACAGTAATTCATGTATAGCACTACTGCAATATTCTCTTCTTTTTGACACCACTCTGGAATGTGCATTGTGCTGTGCCTGTTGGTTTTATGGTAAAATCTTATAACTGATGCAACTGTTATACTGTTTTCATGTAACAAACTGCAGCAATTCAGTTCTGAATGTGTTTTTAACAGTTTAAAAACCTGTATGTAAGCTTTTTCGAAAGTGGACTTCAAATACATGAGAATATGTTGGTGGTGGACTTCAAGTGAGAAAAGAATCTGTGAAGTTTAAAGCCCTTAGTCGTTGAATGCCTTTTGTGTGAAAGCAATAAGAGCCCGATCCACAGTTTAGCCATCATAGGCTACAGTTAAACTCATTGTGTGTAAAGGGTTTTGAAAACATGGCTTCAGTTTTGAAAAAAGCTTGGTAACAATTGGAAAAAAAACTATACCCTTATTTCATTTGTCACCATAATTTGATTTTCACTGAATCTAATGGTTCATGCTTTTACCTCTTATATATATATAACAAAGTAAGTAATATGCCTATTTGAGGTAAACATAACATCAGCTCGCAAATAACTTGATTGTGCTTTTCTACTTTTTTACAGGCCATAACTTCAAATTGCAAAGAGATAGTTAGAAGAGTAATGTACTGGGCATTAGGATTTTTTAGGACCCGCATTTCCTGGTGGGTTAGAGAACAAGGAGGATGGGTAAGTGTCTGAAATGCCCCTCAGCAAATTTTCCCCCCTTGCTTTCTGTGCATATGCATTCCTGTATATCCGGAAGCTTTTAATAGCATGTGGGGGTACAGTGGATTTACTGTGCAGACACACATTTGAAAGGAAGTAATGTTTTGCTAACTTCAAAGCTACACTGAGTGTCCCATACATTGTGGTCAGTTATGTTCAGACAACAAATGGAAACAGGCAAATGCTTATAATTACCCATAGATTGTTCTTGGACATTCTAAAGTTACATCTCTGTCACCTTTAGAATGTTCACGTTAAATCTACGTTAGCCATAGGTAATAATAATAATAATACATTTTATTTATAATGCACTTTATATTTGGAACAAATCCCAAAGTGCTACAAAATTAATTCGACCCGAAAGCTTTGATAAAAAGATAAGTTTTAAGACCAGATTTAAAAGCATCAACAGTCTGTGGCATCCTCAGATACTCGGGGAGAGCATTCCACAGTCTAGGTGCAGCTGAGCAAAAAGCTCGATCTCCCATGGTATGAAGTCTAGTCTTAGGAGTTTTCAAAAGATGTACTGATGCAAAGCGAAGGTTGCGTGTAGACATATGTAAAGAAATAAGTTCTCTGAGGTAGGGAGGGGCATCCCCATAAATACACTGGTGGGTAAGAAGGGCAACCTTGTAATCAATTCTAAATGAAACAGGTACTGTATATTGACATATAGTACTTCATCAAAATTACTTGCACTACTTTTAGAAAATTATAAACACCAATATGGAATCAAAGATTAATAATTTCTTATGAGCAACCAGGTTAGCTCAATCATACATCTCTGCTCATTTTATTGTTGTAAATATAACAAGCAAGAGTGCTTTGGCAGTAGGTCAATTGAATTGTGTGCACATGGCAGTTGTGCTACAAGGTTAAGAGATTGGTGGCTTTTTTACTAGGGACTCCCACTCCCAGCTTAATAAGCCCACTAGTTTACAGTGCCTTTCCATCTTTTTTGTAGTGCTACACTGTATTATTCTTCTCAATATTTATGAATATTTCCCGGTGAACCAGTATGTTTAGGTGTCTGGGCTTTTTTGAGGTTTCCAATGCTGTGTGTTCAGGACCTGCTGAGATCTTTCTTCTCAGACTGAGTACAGGGCCATCTTAACACATGGGCATGCTGGGCAGTTGCCCGTGGGCCCAATGCTAATCTATGTATGTTGCGACTTGCTGAGTGGTTGTGTAGGTAGCGGCCCCAATGCACTGTTTTGCCCGGGGGCCTATAATGCTGTTAAGACGGCCCTGACTGAGTATGGTATTGGCCCTGTTTTCACAAGCAGACCTGATCTTGATGAAGCTGCCTATTTAACAGACATCTGACTGCTGTGATGCTACTTCAAGCTGTCTTTTCAGATAAATAATAGGGAACCCATAATTTTATTTTGTACATTTCTGCAGTTGTACAAGTTACCTTTGTCAAAATGCTTTAAAATGCATATTAGTACAACCAAATATGAACTTGAACTTTTATTGCCAGGCAACACAGTTGCTAGGAATTTTTCGTCATATTGCAGCCATAAACATAGCAAGGTAATCCAAAATGTTCCAAATTCCAAAACTTTGAGCACTGATATGATGCCACAAGTGAAAAACCCTACACCTGAACTCACTTGCCCAAGTGGGGCTTTGACCAAAGTTCCCTCAAAGTTTTTATTTATTTATTTTAACTGATGAGCGGACGTGAATAACACATCATCTGATACTTGCCACTTACGACTGATTTCTGCAATTCCCTGTGAAGTACTGAGGGTTGTAAAGCACAAACACACAAATGAAATGTAGAAGCCATGAGTGAATTACCAAAGGCACAATCGTAGCAATTCAGCACTTCCAAACTGCTGCTTGGAAATGGTCAGCGAGCAGCGTGAAGGCTGTGCAGCACACTGGGGAAAAAAAAGTGTCTAAAGGGAACACAGGCTCTAAATTCTCCGTTGGTGCCAATGTGTTAACTATTGTCACAGCCAGACCCACATATCCATTACTCATTGTGTTTTTACTTATTTACAGTAACCTTTTAATCAAACCCAACATCTTAGGTGGAGACTGAAAGCCTGCCGTTGTTTGTTGGTTAACAGCTGACACCTTACAGGTATTTTGCTAATGCCACTGTATACAAACTTTGCTTCATACACAAATTAATTAAAAATTTTGCCTAAAATTACCTTCAGGCTAGATGTTATAAGGCGTATATGAAACATAAATACATTTTTTGTATAGACTTGGGTCTCATCCCTATTATATATATCCAGATATTCCAAAATTTGAAAATATCCGAACCGCAACATACTTCTGGTCTCAAGCATTTTGGATTAGGTAAGTTCAAGCTGTGTACTATACACAATACATGACATCATCACAACATTATATAGCACATTAGTGAATAATTTAACAAAACACAAATATAAAGCAATACAGTAATCCCTCGCTATATCGCGCTTCGACTTTTGCGGCTTCACTCTATCGCGGATTTTAAATGTAAGCATATTGTGAACGCTGGCCCCGGCACAGACAGACGGACAACATTTTTGCACCCAACACACCCTTTATTATGTACAGTATTTACAAGTCTCTGTGCACTCACAACCCCAGTGCCTCCAGCACCGATTTCCCCAATGTCCAGGGCTCACAGTCCTTTTGCCTTCCTGGCCGCCTCCCGTCCTCTCTCTCCAGCTCAGTCTGCTTCCTCCCGACTTCCACACCTGACTGGAGAGAGGCGGCCCCTTTTATGGGGACCCGGATGAGCTCCAGCTGCTTCCCGGCACTTGATGTTGACCACACCCCTGTGTGGCGGAAGTGCCGGCTGCGCACCCGGAAGCCGTCCATGTATCCCCGGTCGTCTTCCCCCCGGCACTTCCGCCACACCAGGATAATTAGGCACTGGGGCGCCGCCTGGCGGTGGCCACGGGTCCCTACAGGGCTGGGCTTCCAAGCCCTGTACCCGAGGCCCCCTGCATAACCAGGACGGACACCCCCACTCGGTCTGGAGGAGGCACAGGCCCTCCTCCGGTCCTCCAAGGCGTCCCGACCGGGCTCCAGCCCCGGCCGAGGACCAGATGGGATAAACCGGCATCGGGGCGCCGCCTGGCGGTGACCACGGGCCCCTACAGGGTAGGGCTTCCATGCCCTCGACCCGTGGTCCCCAACAGAACCAGGACCAGAACCAGAACCAGGACATCCGTCTTCGGCACCCCCGCCGGCGCAAACGTGCCCCTCTGGTCTGCGCCGCTCTCGTCCCCGCTGTTCCCCGCAGCGGGGCTACTATAGGCCTCCCGGCGTGGAGCTCTCCCGCGGAGCGGCCCGTCCCAGGAGGGCAGGTCCCTGACGCCGTCGGCCTCAGCGCTCGTCGGGGCTTCGGGCCTGTGAAGAAAGGAAACAGAGGGCCAGAAGCACTGCCAGGACACTCACCCCGAGTGCCCCGTCGGTCCCCGTACCGACAGTGCTCCTGCCCCCCTCCGACAGCCCCTAACTTGCCTGCTGAAGTCCTCCGCCGCAGGTTCCATGCCTCTCCGCACGATGTCTGCGGCACCGCTCTCGCAGGCAGCTCGCCCAGCCGCCCAGGGGATTTCCTCTGCCTGCGCAGAGGACGGCCCTTCTCCAGACGCGCGCACCCAGCGCCGCGTCCTCTCCTATCGGAGGAACCGGCATTCTCCCTTCGGTTCCTCCTTCTACTCTTGGACGACCTGACGGTCTGGGTCTGAGCACAGCAAAAGCTCAAATCCAGCCCCGTCTGCGTCCAGGCAGAGCGACAGGAGACAGCAGCGGGTTTGGAGCGCAGGGCGCTAGGACCCAGGGCACTCAACAGCCCCGATCCTACCAGCCCCTGCGTTTTTGACCTCCTCGCTTCGCTAGCCGTCTGCACCGCCGCGTCCGCTGTCGGGAAGTTGCCTACTCGAAGCTGATCGTCCCTTAAAAGGTCACAGCCGTGTTCGGCGAACCCCCCCAATTGCTTTACGGGGACGGTAATACTCACCCCCCCCGTCGTGCTCTGCCGGCCTCCGGTTCCAGCGCCGCGCCGATCCTCCGTCTCAGGCGGCGTCTCTCCCGCCGCGGCTGCCTTCCCCATCAGCTGCTCACACTGAGCGGCGAGAACACTCAGCAACTCTGAAAGCGACGGCTCGGCGGGCGGAAGGGATTCCTCCGACCCGCGCTGAGCCGCTGGTGAAAAGAGAGAGACAGACGTCAGTGAGCCTACCTGTCCATCAGCTCCAGGCGACGCCTGCCTCCTCTGGGCCACTCCCTCTGGCCCAATCGGGTCTCGTTTTGGCACGAGACTGGCGTTCCTAGGTCCCGCCTCCATCCAATCATCGGCGGGCACACCAGACACACTAACCAATCCCGTGCCTGTCAGCGGGCGGGACATCCGGCCCGCGGCCATCTTGTCTCCCCTGTTCTGGGTGCGGAGACGTGCCTCTTCACAGCTCCGCAGCTGTGGCGATTCTTTGAGCCGCAGCGGCTCCAAATACGCAGCCTGCTCTGCTGCTGCCACTGCGCCGCCGACAGCCCGTGGCCCGGCGTGCTCCTGCCACGGACGCGATTATTACAGGGCAGGGCACTCACCTCCCGGATCCCGTCATGCCGAGGCCCCCGCCTCGGTGTGGCGTTTCGTGTTGCAACGCCGGCCTGGCTGTCTGTCCCGACGACGCGACTCTCGGGGCCCGCTGCGCTCCGGCGACGTCGGTTTCTCCTCCACACCCGGGGATGGCCTCTCTGCGGTCCGGCGGCGGTCTCGGGGTGTAACCGCTCCCGCGGGGTTGTGCACGGGCCGCTCCTGCGGCCAGTGTGTGGGGTCCGTTGCTGCGCCGGGCCGTTCACAGACTTGTTTGATTTTGGTGCAGGTCCCCGCCTTGCACCAGGCGGAGTATCCTGTCGACTACGCCACTGTGAACGCTGGCCCCGGCACAGACAGACGGACAACATTTTTGCACCCACACACCCTTTATTATGTACAGTATTTACAAGTCTCTGTGCACTCACAACCCCAGTGCCTCCAGCACCGATTTCCCCAATGTCCAGGGCTCACAGTCCTTTTGCCTTCCTGGCCGCCTCCCATCCTCTCTCTCCAGCTCAGTCTGCTTCCTCCCGACTTCCACACCTGACTGGAGAGAGGCGGCCCCTTTTATGGGGACCCGGATGAGCTCCAGCTGCTTCCCGGCACTTGATGTTGACCACACCCCTGTGTGGCGGAAGTGCCGGCTGTGCACCCGGAAGCCGTCCGTGTATCCCCGGTCGTCTTCCCCCCGGCACTTCCTGGTGTGGCGGAAGTGCCGGGCTCCCGGGATAATTAGGCACTGGGGCGCCGCCTGGCGGTGGCCACGGGTCCCTACAGGGCTGGGCTTCCAAGCCCTGTACCCGAGGCCCCCTGCATAACCAGGACGGACACCCCCACTCGGTCTGGAGGAGGCACAGGCCCTCCTCCGGTCCTCCAAGGCTTCCCGACCGGGCTCCAGCCCCGGCCGAGGACCAGATGGGATAAACCGGCATCGGGGCGCCGCCTGGCGGTGACCACGGGCCCCTACAGGGTAGGGCTTCCATGCCCTCGACCCGTGGTCCCCAACAGAACCAGGACGGACGCCCCCTCGCGGTCTGGAGGAGGCACAAACCCTCCTCACGTCCTCCTGGGCGTCCCGGCCGGGCTCCAGCCCCGGCCGGGGACCACAATATCTAAATATATATCACGGATTTTTCGCTGGTTCGCGGATTTCTGCGGACAATGGGTCTTTTAATTTATGGTACATGCTTCCTCAGTTTGTTTGCCCAGTTGATTTCATACAAGGGACGCTATTGGCAGATGGCTTAGAAGCTACCCAATCAGAGCATGTATTACATATTAACTAAAACTCCTCAATGCTATAAGATATGCATCCCGCGCGGTGTTTGTTTGCTTGTCTCTGCCTCTATCTCACCCTCTCTGACATTCTCTGCGCCTGACGGAGGGAGTGTGAGCAGAGGTGCTGTTTGCACAGAAGCTGTTTGCTTAAAAGATACTGACGCTCCTCTAAAAAATGCCGCTTTATTGCGGTGCTCGGCATATTTAAAAGCACAAAAGCACACGTATTGATTTTTTGATTGTTTGCTTTAATCTTGCACTCTTTCTCTGACGTTCTCTGCACCTGACGGAGGAGATTTGAGCAGAGGGGCTGTTTCAACAGAGGCTGTTTGCTTAGAAGATACTGACGCTCCTCTGAAAAATGCCGCTTTACTTAAAAGCACACGTATTGATTTTTTGATTGTTTGCTTTTCTTTGCGAGCGCGCGCTCTCTCTCTTAAATTCTCTGCTCCTGATGCAGAGACTAATTTGAAGAAAAGATATATTTGCATTCTTTTAATTGTGAGAAAGAACTGTCATCTCTGTCTTGTCATGGAGCACAGTTTAAACTTTTGACTAAAGGGTGTTATTTCATGTCTAGAGGGCTCTAATAATGTTAACAGTGTGGGAGAGTTTATAAGGGCTTAAAATATATAAAAATAACCATACAAACATATGGTTTCTACTTCGCGGATTTTCACCTATCGCGGGGGGGTCTGGAACGCAACCCCCGCGATGGAGGAGGGATTACTGTATATTAGTGTAGGAATTAGTTAGAACCCCAGCCCAGTAATACACAATATCAAGTAAGGCTTTATAAAATAAACAGAAAAGACACAGGTGAATCAGAGACTGGGTGACTGGAATACGAATGAAACAGTTTCTACGTCTAGTCGTTCTTGCCTTTAGTAACCAGTAACATTTCCTTGATGGCTTTAATTCACAAAGATGGCTGCCCAAGCAAGTGAGGTTTTTGCTTATATTTGCAGCACATTTCCTGACCCGTGATGTACACAGGAACTCAATGGAGTCCAGTTTCAGGCCCACAATGCTGTCTGAAGAACATGCTGTAATTGATGTTTGGATCCAGCAGATTCATTGTTATAACTGACTGTTATGGATAAAGTGAGGATGTTTTCAATAACAGCTCTATAAAACTATACCAACACTGATCGAGACAGTTTAATATGACAAAGAAAAATACATCCACTGCGGAGCTTTTCTGATAAGGCCAGTTATTTTTTTCACCCCAGTTCATATTACGAGTGATCAAAAGTTCCACTCTCATACAGTATTGATCTTTTTACAATATATAAGTTATGAGTAAAAAGACAGAAATGGCAGAGAATTGTTTCCATGATGTGTGGTTTTTAGTAGATCTTCTTTTTAAGCATAGAGGCTCACAATTCTTGACACTTGAACCTGATTCCCATCTGTTTGTGTCTTTGTGATGTTTTCATGATCTGCACATGTTTTTATGTGGGTTTCCAAAAGGGTCTCCACTCATATCTTAGATGTGTAGGCCAAATTAATTGGTCTCTCTACAGCGTCACACTTTGAGTGAGAAAGATGGCATATGCATGAGACTGTTTTGCCATGGCCTGATTCCTAAATCATGGTTGGTTCCTGTCTTCCACCCAGCCCTACAATGTGATGATGTGGGTTCAGTAAATAAATAAATGTACTGTATGTGCAAGTGTGTAAGAGAGAGTTTGTATGAGTTTGCTCCTTGATGAAAATATCCCGTAAAGGTTTGGTTCTTACTTTTTGCAAGTGTAGGTTCCTCAAGACACTTCTTCTTCCTCTTCACCTTTTCCTACTTATTTTTGGGGTTGAGGTACTTGATCGTTCTTCTCCAAACAACTTAGTCCTGCACCTCCTCGCCAGTCAAGCCCTTTTTCTTCAGATCTTCTTGTACTTCATCCATCCACCCATCGCTTTGGCCTCCTTTGCTTTTTCTTCCCGTGTATATTTGTTCCCATCACCCTTTTCCCCAAATATTGTCTCTCCTCATTATATGTCCAAACCACTTTAATCTGCTTTCCTGTACTTTCTTAGATATCGCCACTACTTTTGTTGTAATTCCGATTGTCTCATTTCTTATTCTGTCCTTGTTTGTAACTCCACATATCCATCTCAACGTTCTCATTTCTGCCACATCTGACTTCTTCTCCTGTGCCCTTTTTACTGCCCATGCCTCAGCTTCATACGTCATTGCTGCTCTTACCACTGTCTTAAAAACCTTTCCTTTAACCTTTGCATTCATTCTTTGATCACACAACACTCCTAATATCTTCTTCCAATTATTCCATCCACACTGCACTTTACAGGTTATCTCTGCATCTAGTTTTCCATCTTGGGCTGTCACTGATCCTAGATATTTATTAATCAGGAAAATGGAGACTGCTGCATACTACCTGTTATTATTTTTAATAATATGTTAAAGTATATAAATAACATCTAATATTTCTACTGTTTTTGTTTTCTTAGGGAGCAGTTCAAAGCTATTTTCAAAGTCTGAACTGGCAAAATGTTGCACTGTTTGTAGCTGGAGTCCTCACTGGCGCTATGACGTATTGGAAAATGTCTTAATGAAAGAACAAGATAAAGAACTGTACTCTTCATGCGTCATGTGCATGGCAAAAGCTAAAGCCCAAAGATCTTCAGAAGAACCTTACATAAAAATATCATGTTTGTGTGTTAGGCCAGAAACTGACTGACTGTATTTTACATAACTCCTCTCCACTGTAGATTTTCACCCTGAGATTTTGACTGATGCATGGAATGGGACACTGTTTTTAGGTGTGTGTCTGATTATCCAGTGTTTAATTGACCCTTGCATTATTCTGTGATGTTTTTACAGATTGTTAGCTTTTTTATTTACAAAGTATAAAATCAGTTCTGAAGCTTAAATACAATGCAAAATTTTAGTTTTAAAAAGAGTGTATATACTGTATTACCATCAAGTTTCAAGTATTTAACATTTATATGGTAATATTCTCAGGACAGTTGTGTTGACAATAGCTTTATATTTTTTATTTTATTAAAAATATTGAGGTTTCCCTTCCACAGTCTACTGTAGTCTAGTTCGATCAGTTCAATTATGATGCTGTAAAACTCTGGCAGTGCATCTGTATGTCTTTGTCAAGTGTGAAGACCTGGTCTTGTTTATACTGCCTGAATTCATACCTTGGAGGAAAATGGCAATATGGTGTAAGAAATGGTAATTGTTATACATCATGACAGAAATTTGGGAGATGATTACTGCGGGAGATGTAGACTTAAGGTAACCAGTGCCTGCCTCTCATAGTTTTCATTGGCAGTACAAAACTAGCCTAACAGAAATGAAGCTTGAGAACGCTGCCTAAGGAATTCTGATTTTTGTACATATTTCTTAAAATAAACATTTTTATTGCCTGTGATTCATTTTCTTTTAGTTAGACTCCCCAAACCCAATTAATGTGTTTTAATGTTTAATGCCTTTTATTGGGAGCCATACATCAGTGGTACCTTCTTTTTACATTTTTCCACAACCCTTGGGAGAAAAATAAAATTGCATTTTTTTCACGTGTATTGTGATGAACTTGGATTTCTAAACTCGGTTTTACTATTTTGTCCACGATAAGTGTGTCCATGAGTTTGTTTATTTCACTGATGCTTTGTTCCATGCCAGCTTACAACATTTGAGGTACAGTTAGTTACATTTCTTTTGTTTCTCTAAATGAAGCCCAGGCAGGTGAAATGACTTGCACAAAGTCTTGGTGTGAGTAGCAGAATTAAAACCCACAACATCAGGGTTTCAAGTCCAAAGTCTTAACCTTTACCATAAACTAAGTTCACTTTCATTTGCATTTCTTTGCTTAGAGGACACTTTCCTCCAAAGTCACCTGTAAAATAGGTCCACATAATTGAGTAACATCAGTCTGTTAGAGTGTTTGGGAACAAGTGTGACAGGACAACGTTACGAAATGGACCTTCACAAGTGAAGAGCTCAGGACGAAGTAGCAGCAAGTCACAGTCCCTAGATTACAAAACCTATAGCTAATATCACTTTGACAGAAATTCACTAAGCAAGAGTCTTCAAACACTTCTTAAACACATTGAAGGAGTGGAGGTGGGCAGCTCGTTCCACTAGTGAGGAGCTTCACATGAGAAGAGTCTGGATTGAAATATGATGTCCTCTGTAGGTGGCCTTGACATTGTTCACCAAAAGATATGAGTAGGCAAAAAGGAGCATCGGACCTCGCAAGTGTCTCCAGTGCAGTGCAGACCCATTGGCTACCTGGTTGGCAAGCATCAAGATTTGAACTTAATATGTGCCACCATAGAAACTCGATGTAGTGATCTGAAAAGAAGAGTGACCTGTGCCCACTTCAGCTGGATGAACACCAGACATGCCCGCTCCATTTTGAATCATCTGCAGCGGCTTGATGACACATGTCACAAAAGTTCACAAAAATCTTATTTCTAAATATGACTTGTCTTTGTAACAATAAATGTTACCTTTTTAATAAGAAAAATCAAAAGTTTTTTAAAAAAATAAAGGTTTTAATTTTGTTCAAAGTATTTTTTTAATAATTCCAGTGTTTGTCACTTGCCTAAATTTACATTAGTCCAAGAGAGAGGTTTTTTCTATAAATGGCATGTACTTTGCTGCTTTTTTATCTGCTGAAATCAATATTTTTACGCTTAAGAAACACAAGCTTAGGCAGTGTAAGTTTTGATTGTTTAAATTTGATTTGTAGTATATTTTTATAGCCTGTGAGTACACATGTACATGCATGAATGCTAATACTGTAATGAATGTGTCACATATATACAAATTATAAGGAAATTCCCATTTCAATGGGGTTCTAATTTTTATTTTTGTTTCTTCACAGAAATTCACATGCACTGCCAAATTCAAGTGTGTTGCTGTGTGTGTTTATATGTGCATACATTTATTTGTTTATAATTATATACCTGATTCATGCCCTTATACTGTACATTGCCTTGCCTTTTTTGCTTAACCTTGTTAATTTCTACACCGTAGTTTCATTTATGCTTCATTTATGAGTGCTTTCTCAAATCTCAGTAACCTTTAAAAGACTACTTTGATCCATGTTGTGTTGAATTTATTTAATTCAATTGATGGATGCTTGCATTTGAGCTTTTCCTAGCAGCAGCAGGCTTGAGGCAGGAGCCAAAGATGGACAAGTAGCTCAACAACATCAACAACAGTTTATTTCTTGTGTAGCCCCAAATTACACAAGGAATGTCTACATGGGCTTTAATAGGCCTTGATTCTTGAAAACCCCCATAGCCTTGACTCTCTAAGAAGACAGGAAAAAACTACCAACAACAACATTGTAGGGATAAAACATGGAAGAAATCTTGGACAAAGGCAATTTAGGAAGGCTAGAAGTGCAATGAGTATCAAAAAAAAAAAAAATGGGATAAATACAACACAAAAAACAGAACACAAGTAATCCTCTTCACAGAGCTAGATGACCAGTTTATCATGGCCACCACAGAAATATAATACAACAGTACAAAACGCTTTGTTGTTGCACTGTTCTTCTCACCAAGTGTAGATGCAAAGCATCATGACAACTCTGAAGGCAAAATATAAGAATGGATGATCTTCTTCTTCTTTCAGCTGCTCCCCTTAGGGGTTGCCACAGCAGATCATCTTCTTCCATATCTTTCTGTCCTTTGCATCTTGTTCTGTCACACTCATCACCTGCATGTCCTCTCTCACCACATCCATAAACCCTCTGTTAGGCCTTCCTCTTTTTCTCTTCCCTGGCACCTCTATCCTTAGCACCCTTCTCCCAATATACCCAGCATCTCTCCTCTGCACATGTCCAAACCAACTCAATCTCGCCTCTTTGACTTTATCTCCCAACCATCAAAGTTGAGCTGACCCTCTAATGTACTCATTTCTAAGAATGGATGATACCCCTCACTAAATACAGAACTGTCACATACAGTGGTGTGAAAAGCTATTTGCCCCCTTCCTGATTTCTTATTCTTTTGCATGTTTGTCACACAAAATGTTTCTGATCATCAAACACATGTAACCATTAGTCAAATATAACACAAGTAAACACAAAATGCAGTTTTTAAATGATGGTTTTTATTATTTAGGGAGAAAAAAAATCTAAACCTACATGGCCCTGTGTGAAAAAGTAATTGCCCCCTTGTTAAAAAATAACCTAACTGTGGTTTATCACACCTGAGTTCAATTTCCGTAGCCACCCCCAGGCCTGATTACTGCCACACCTGTTTCAATCAAGAAATCACTTAAATAGGAGCTGCCTGACACAGAGAAGTAGACCAAAAGCACCTCAAAAGCTAGACATCATGCCAAGATCCAAAGAAATTCAGGAACAAATGAGAACAGAAGTAATTGAGATCTATCAGTCTGGTAAAGGTTATAAAGCCATTTCTAAAGCTTTGGGACTCCAGCGAACCACAGTGAGAGCCATTATCCACAAATGGCAAAAACATGGAACAGTGGTGAACCTTCCCAGGAGTGGCTGGCCGACCAAAATTACCCCAAGAGCGCAGAGATGACTCATCCGAGAGGTCACAAAAGACCCCAGGACAACGTCTAAAGAACTGCAGGCCTCACTTGCCTCAATTAAGGTCAGTGTTCACGACTCCACCATAAGAAAGAGACTGGGCAAAAACGGCCTGCATGGCAGATTTCCAAGACGCAAACCACTGTTAAGCAAAAAGAACATTAGGGCTCGTCTCAATTTTGCTAAGAAACATCTCAATGATTGCCAAGACTTTTGGGAAAATACCTTGTGGACTGATGAGACAAAAGTTGAACTTTTTGGAAGGCAAATGTCCCGTTACATCTGGCGTAAAAGGAACACAGCATTTCAGAAAAAGAACATCATACCAACAGTAAAATATGGTGGTGGTAGTGTGATGGTCTGGGGTTGTTTTGCTGCTTCAGGACCTGGAAGGCTTGCTGTGATAGATGGAACCATGAATTCTACTGTCTACCAAAAAATCCTGAAGGAGAATGTCTGCCCATCTGTTCGTCAACTCAAGCTGAAGCGATCTTGGGTGCTGCAACAGGACAATGACCCAAAACACACCAGCAAATCCACCTCTGAATGGCTGAAGAAAAACAAAATGAAGACTTTGGAGTGGCCTAGTCAAAGTCCTGACCTGAATCCAATTGAGATGCTATGGCATGACCTTAAAAAGGCGGTTCATGCTAGAAAACCCTCAAATAAAGCTGAATTACAACAATTCTGCAAAGATGAGTGGGCCAAAATTCCTCCAGAGCGCTGTAAAAGACTCATTGCAAGTTATCGCAAACGCTTGATTGCAGTTATTGCTGCTAAGGGTGGCCCAACCAGTTATTAGGTTCAGGGGGCAATTACTTTTTCACACAGGGCTATGTAGGTTTGGATTTTTTTTCTCCCTAAATAATAAAAACCATCATTTAAAAACTGCATTTTGTGTTTACTTGTGTTATATTTGACTAATGGTTAAATGTGTTTGATGATCAGAAACATTTTGTGTGACAAACATGCAAAAGAATAAGAAATCAGGAAGGGGGCAAATAGTTTTTCACACCACTGTATAAGGATATAGATATATTTAAATACATCAAAAGAAAAGTAGAAACTAAAATAAATGATAAACGGCAATATCTGTCCATCAGCTCATTGTAGAACCACTACCAAATTGTGGAGAAGGACACAGCCAAGCTAGACGCAGTCAGTGTTCTGGAGACCTCGGCCAATAAGCTGACTCCCCACTACTGGCCAATCAATAGCTGAGTCAGTGCTGGCCTGGCCAATCTGATGAAAGGACTCTTCTACTCAACAATTCCAGTGCGCCTTTATCTGAGATTAATTTTCCATGGCAGACAAGCAACTTGGCAATAGAGCTGTGGCACCAAGTGCCACATGAGGAATCAGTGAAGAGAAACAGAATAGGGGGGATAAGTAAGAGTTTATAAGTATCATGTTACTTATATTTTAGTACTAAATTTAGTACTATTCTTGATAAATTTCAGTCAGGTTTTAGAACAAATCACAGCACAGAAACTGCACTCGTTAAAGTAGTAAATGACTTGCGGGTAAATGCAGACAGAGGCCATTTATCTGATCTCATCCTCTTAGATCTGAGTTCCGCATTTGACACCATTGATCACAATATTCTTAGAAATCACCTTAGTCAATGGGTGGGCCTCTCTGGCAGGGTCCTAAATTGGTTTGAATCCTACTTGGCACGGAGAAAATTCTTTGTTAGTTGTGTTAATTACAACTCAAAGACACATGATATCCGATATGGTGTTCAACAAGGCTCTATCCTGGGTCCGCTACTCTTTTCAATCTATATGCTTCCGTTAGGTCAGATTATCTCAGGTTACAACGTGAGCTATCACAGCTATGCTGATGACACACAGCTGTACTTATCAATAGCACCTGATGACACCGACTCTCTCGATTCACTAACACAATGTCTTACTTGTATTTCTGAATGGATGAATAGTAATTTTCTCAAGCTAAATAAAAAGAAAACTGAAATTTTAGTGATTGGCAATAATGGATTCAATGAGGTTATCAGAAATAAACTTGATGCATTAGGATCAAAAGTGAAGACGGAAGTAAAAAACTTAGGTGTAACTGTTGACTGTAACCTGAATTTTAAATCGCATATTCATCAGATCACTAGGACAGCATTTTTTCACTTAAGAAACACAGCAAAAGTTAGACCTCTTATATCATTGAAAGATGCTGAGAAATTAATTCACGCTTTTGTTTTCAGTCGACTAGATTACTGTAACGCACTCCACTCAGGACTACCCAAAAAAGACATACTGTAAACCATTTGCAATGAGTGCAGAATGCAGCTGCTAGAATCCTAACTAGGAAAAAAAAAAATCCGAACACATTTCTCCAGTTTTGATGTCACTACACTGGTTACCTGTGTCTTTCAGAATTGACTTTAAAATTCTGCTTATGGTTTATAAAGTCTTAAATAATCTCGCTCCATCTTATATATCGGAATGTCTGACACCCTTTATTCCAAATCGTAACCTCAGATCCTCAAATGAGTGTCTCCTTAGAATTCCAAAAGCAAAACTTAAAAGAAGTGGTGAGGCGGCCTTCAGCTGTTATGCACCTAAAATCTGGAATAGCCTGCCAATAGGAATTCGCCAGGCTAATACAGTGGAGCACTTTAAAACACTGCTGAAAACACATTACTTTAACATGGCCTTCTCATAACTTTACTTTAATTTAATCCTGATACTCTGTATGTTCAATTCATCATAGTAACTATTCATGGTGGCTCTAAAATCCGTACTGACCCCTACTCTCTCTTCTGTTTCTTTTTCCGGCAGCCTGCTCCACCACCACCTACTCAAAGCATCATGATTCTCCAACAATGATGGACTAAAAGCTAGAAGTCTACGTGACCATCATCATCAAGTCCTTCCGTGAGAACCCTAAATCCAAAGAGGACTGTTTCATTTATGTTAGGTAGAATGCCCAGAGGGGACTGGGCAGTCTAATGGTCTGGAATCCCTGCAGATTTTATTTTTTTTCTCCAGCCGTCTGGAGTTTTTTTTTGTTTTTTCTGCCCACCCTGACGATCGGACCTTACTCTTATCCATCCATCCATCCATTTTCCAACCCGCTGAATCCAAACACAGGGTCACGGGGGTCTGCTGGAGCCAAACCCAGCCAACACAGGGCACAAGGCAGGAACCAAACCCGGGCAGGGTGCCAACCCACCGCAGGACCTTACTCTTATTCTATGTTAATTAATGTTGACTTATTTTATTTTCTTACTGTGTCTTTTATTTTTCTATTCTTCAATATGTAAAGCACTTTGAGCTACATTTTTTGTATGAAAATGTGCTATATAAATAAATGTTGTTGTTGTAAAGACTAACAACAGAGATGTAGTTATGTACATTCACATTTTACATTTACATTTATTTGCTTAGCAGATACTTTTATCCAAAGTGACTTACTCAATTGTTTACCTCTTCTGTAACATTAGGCTAGGGCGTGTTTGTTCAGCAAGTGTAATAAAACAGGCAACAAAAGTTGCCTCAAGTGAAGATGTAATAACTCATATATTTACAATCATAGATTATAATCAATAAAGCAATTAAACACATTAAACATGAAAATAAAGTATCGCAGTGCAAATCTGTTTTTACCCCAATTTGACAGATATTCACAGAATACATGGGACTTCAATCCCTTCTCAAATACATTATTGGAGTCAGCAGTACTGATAGAGGTGGGCAGCCCGTTCCACCAACATGGAACCACACACAAAAAGAGTCGGGATTGAAACTTGATGCCACATAGAGGTGGCATCACCAGACGCTGTTCATAAGCAGTGCTGAGTGGGCGTGAAGGAGCAGAGCACTTCACCAGTGTCTCCATATACTCAGGAGCTGACCCACTGACTACTCTGTAGGCAAACATCATGGATATGAACTTAATGTTTGCTGCTACAGGGAGCCAATGTAGCGATCTGAAGAGAGGAGTCACATGTGCCTGTCTTAGCTGGTTAAATACAAGATGGGCCACTGCGTTCTGGATCATAGCAGATGCGGATACTTCTGCCAGAAGTGAGTTGCAGTAGTCTAGACACGACAAGACCAAACCCTGTGTAGCTAAACAGCAGCTCTACTCAGGGTATACTAAACTGAATTTGTGAGTCTTTAGCCTGGATTTTAAAGCTGAGATTGAAATGGCACCTCTTATTTTAGCAGGCAGACCATTCCACAGCTTCGGAGCCCTGTAGCTAAAAACTCAACCTCCCACTGTTATTTATTAATTTCAAGATCTTAATGTGCAGTCAGGTTTGTAAGTAATGATAAGCTCCGAAAAGTAAACAGGGCTTAGGCCATTAAAGGCTGTATATGTTAAAAGTAGGATTCCTCTGTTTCAGTATACACTCAATTTTACTTGCTAAAGAAAAGTTCCGAAATGATAATCTCATGTGAATATTATTGGGAAGTGAGAGTTAAATCAAGGCATGTGAAATCCCCACCGGTAACAAGCAAGCCAAGAACTCTGCCTTCTGAATCTTTGAACAGCGGTACTAACCCTTGTGCCGCACACTTTAAATAAAAACTAACTGTCCATCCACTCATCCATTACTGACTGTTTAGTCTACTTTATGGTTCCATTAAACAACAACTTATTTTTATAAATAAACGTATTAATCCTGTCATCAACGCATTAAAATTGCCCTAGAGCACGTTTTCACTGCTCACTATGAATGACTGGCAGCCTAAACTCTAATTTGGTTCAATTACTATTTTTCTTGATACTATTAGTATGAACTGTGGTGGGTTGGCGCCCTGCCCGGAATTGCTTCCTGCCTTGTGTCCTGTGTTGGCTGGGATTGGCTCCAGCAGAACCCCGTGACCCTGTGGTTAGGATTCAGCGGGTTAGAAAATGGATGGATGGATGGATATTAGTATGAAGCAAGGTTATTATAGTTTTGCCTTTTTATATTAGTTTTTATTTCTATATTTTTTCTGACCTTACGTGGAAATTAAGTTTAGTTTTAGTTTTCCTTCTTTGTGTATTTTTAGTTTTAGTTTAGTTTTTATTTCACAAAGACATTTCTATTTTATTTTTATATCTATTAGTTTCAGTTTTAGTTTTAGTAATTATATCATGGAGCTCCTACAGAGTTTAGTCTTGTGTCACAATCAGACAGAACTGTACACTTAACAGATTTGGATACGAGTTTTGTTAGTGGAAGCTTACTGCACTACATGGTTTACTATCTGGTTTTGTTTTAGTCTGATAAAAACAAGCATAATCAAAACTTGATGCTGAATATGAATAATTTTACACAATCTTATAATTTTTAAAATATTTTCTCATGAAAATCATGGGTGCTTAGGAAGAACAGGGCTCTTAGACTTGAATCAGTGTGCAGACCCCACCTAGCTGTATTGAGGGAAACAAAGAAAAAGAAGCATGTAGTGTGAAGGTTAGGGGCAGTGAGACTTGAATAGCCCACCATAAGAACAGTAAATCCATAATGAGCAGAACAAGAGCAGATAATAGGAGTACAGACAGGCATAAAACGACAGAGACAGCATCTGAGATTAAGAACATTATATACACTATCTAAACCTGTTTATCCATAGTAGGATTACAGGAAACCTGGAGCCTACCCCAGCAGGTTTGGATGTAAGGCAGGAAAAATCCCTGGTATGCAATATGTATGGTAAGGCTGATGTTAAGAATAAGAGTATGATATTTCAACTATCCATTTTGAGAGAGAGAGAGAAAAACATTGAAAAAAGAAGACAAATATTTTAAAATATAATTCTGCCTTTCACAATATCAGGTAGTTTGAGTTGTGAATATGAACTAAAAAATAAATTAATAAATATAGAATAAATACAAAAATCCATTAGCATGTTTAGTTTTTCATCAATTGGCAGACTCTCTTCACCTACCTATCTACCTTAGTTTGTATCGCTTCATTGTTAAACAATGTTTTTAAAGCAAAAGTGATTGGTCAGCAACAATATGCTGATCTTGTATGATGACCCAGTCAGGCTCTCGATCAGTGCCGTTTCATTTTCAAAACCGGGAGTGGTCTCCCCCTATACTTTCTTGTATACTCAGATATGGGGATGGATATTTGAGGAGTAAATCACAAGTCATTGATTATATTTTTATATAATGTACATTAAAGAGCCATCAACAATAAATCAAATCAAATGAATAATATATTGAACAATTATTATAAAAGTAAAGTTGAATAAATCAGACTCTGCCGCTGCATGAATATAAAAAAAAGATTGAGTATGTGTTCAGGTAAAGTACCACTTCCAGGTGATGGATTTGGCCCAAAAGTTAATATAGATCTACAATTCTGGTGTAACAACCACATGCCAAATTTCATCCATCTATCCATTTGGGTTTTTGAGTTATCGTGTTTAAACAAACGTACACGCAATTAAAAAAAACCGGTATTTTTGGACTCTGGGATGTCTATAGCATCAAAATTCATCAAAAATTGAGGTCAAATTTTTTCATGATTGCTATACTTTCTCAATATTTCATATATGAGAAAGTAAAAACGATTTCTCCTGTGCAAAAAGTGGGAGGTGAGTTGCTGTCAACAAAAAGCAGGCACCTGAGAAATAAACTGAAACATTACTCACTCGTGATTTTTCTGTCCATATGGTAAACGTTTTGTTGAGAATCACATTCTGATTTTAGCCGTTTGAATTAAATCTTGATACACAACAAGTGCAAAGAAAGGTGGCACGTAAATAGTTTTCTATTTCACATGCTTTACGTGCCTGCATTCAGCTAGCTCTGTCATTGCAAATGCTATATGAACACTTGCCCTCCGTCACCAGCTGCTGTTCACTGGATGAATATGTGAGGGCGGCTCATGGTGGATGACTTTCTGTTTTAGAGTTATAACTTACAAGGGTTAAAGACTAATGGCAAGAATATTCATTCAAAAACGAAAACTAAAAATATTTGAGTAAATTATTATTTTATTTCAGTTAGTCTTTCCAGCTACTTTAATAGTTTTGTTTAGTTTTAGTTTTTCATTTTGGTTTGGTTAATTATTTTATTTCAGTTTATGAAAATGTTTTTTTAATAATAGTTTCAGTTTTGATTTTAGTTTTCGTTAACTATAATAACCTTGGTATGAAGTACTATTTTTCTTTCTTATGGGCAGTAAACATGTAAAAGTAATTTCTTTTTTTGCACCAATTTACCTAATTTACTAGTGAAACTCTGGATGGCACAAAATAAAACCCATAGACCTCACAATCTTGTGAAAATGATATAGTTAGCATGCAGTGTCTAAATCAGTATAAATATAAATATAGACACAGGCAGAAACACGTACTGTAACTTACCTTCTCTAATCTGCTTTTTCAGAGTCACGGGGGGCTGAAGCCTAGCTCAGCAGCAACAAGTACAAAGGCTGAAACCAACATAGAGCATGATAGCCGTCCATCACAGGGTCCACTCAGCTCTCACATTTAAACAGCACTAACTGGGAAATGTCCACTAACCTAACCCACACATCTTTGTGGAAAACCTGGAGTATTCAGAGAAAAATGTATACAGTATAATACCCCGAGGAAAACCAAATAGGGGTCATTGTAAGCAAGCTCATCATATATCTTTCTATTCTAATTTCATTTATTTTTTATCTATATGAATTTCTTAATTGCTCTTGTTTGCCTCAATTTACTTTGCTTAACAAACAAACCCCACAGGGCATGCACACACACACAAAGGACAATTTCAGATCGCCAATGCACCTAACCTGCATGTTTTTGGACTGTGGGAGGAAACTGGAGTACCTGGAGGAAACCCACACAGACACGGGGAGAACATGCAAACTCCACGCAGGGAGGAACCGGGAAGTGAATCCGGGTCTCCTAAATGCGAGGCAGCAGCGCTACCCACTGTGCCACCATGCCGCCATGATGCAACATGCAATGTGAATAATGCACACCAAGCAGTAGTAAGCCAGCATATACAAAGTATGTATGATCTGACTGAGATGGACGTACCAGGCAAATTCACTTACCCTGTAAAATGTCATGTAAAAGAATAGTTCTCTTTTATGTATTTTTGCCTCACAGGCAATGTTTCAGTTCAGCTCAATAGTACCCTCTAGGGGCCACAACTGGCATATGTACTATCAGATTAATACAGAGCTGCCGGACATACAGGTGCTTCTCAAAAAATTAAAACATCATTGAAAAGTTAATTTATTTCAGTAATTCAATTCAAAAAGTGAAACTCGTATATTATATTGATTCTTTACACACAGAGTGATATATTTCAAGTGTTTATTTCTTTTCATGTTGCTGATTATGGCCTAATAGCCAACCTGCAGCATAGCATACGCTGCATAATTATTTATTGATGGATGAACACTTCCTGAAAGACACAGTTGTCCAAATGGGGTGGGTTTGAGGATACGACTGTGAGTGAATGAAAAGATGGAACTCTGGAGAGAGCAACATACAATTGTCCGTGACTGAAACTGGTTTTGGCAGATACAGGCATATCTTTTTTGAACGTTTGGCCCTGTGCCTTATTATTTGTCATTGCAAAGACCAATCTAACAGGAAATTGTCTGCGTGTGAAAGTAAAAGGCAAATTGGAATCTGATGGGGTCAGGGAAGTCCAGAGAATAAGGACAGTTTGTGAGGTAGCAGCTGCGTTAGTTTTACACTCCAGTACATTGCGGTGAATGCTGGTAACAGTCAGGTGGGCGAGCAGGCGGGCAAGCCAACAAAAACACTATGCTGTTAGAATCGCTGTATGCAACGTGTAAAACAGTTTACGAGGCTGGAGATTCACAAGGAGTGGACTTCAGCTGGAGTCAGTGATTCAATAGCCACCTCACACAGACGTATCCTGGACATGAGCTACAACTGTCACAGCATGCCTTGTGTCAAGCCACTGCAGAAGCAGAGACAACGTCAGAAACGTCTTACCTGGGCTAAAGAGAAAACAGACTGGACTGTTGCTCAGTGGTCCAAAGTCCTCTTTTCAGATGAAAGTAAATTTTGTATTTCATTTGGAAATCAAGGTCTCAGAGTCTGGAGGAAGAGAGGAGAGGCACAGAATCCAAGTTGCTTGAGGTACAGTGTGAAATTTCCATATTCAGTGATGATCTGGGGAGCCATGTCATCTGCTGGTGTTGGTCCACTGTGTTTTATCAAGTCCAAAGTCAACACAGCCATCTACCAGAAAATTTTAGAGCACTTCATGCTTCCCTCTCCTGACAAGCTTTATGGAGATGCTGATCTCTTTTTCCATCTGGACTTGGCACCTGCCCACACTGCCAAAAGTACCAATACTGATTTAATGACAATGGTATCACTGTGCTTGATTGGCCAGCAAACTCGCCTGATCTAAACCCATAGAGAATCTAAGAGGTATTGTCAAGAGGAAGATGAGAGACACCAGACCCAACAAGCAGACAAGCTGAAGGCCACAATCAAAGCATCCTGGGCTTCTATGCCACGCCGCATTGATGCAGTAATTCAGGCAAAAGGAGCTCCGACCAAATATTGAGTGCGTATATCGACATACTTTTCAATAGGCCAACATTTTTTTTATTGGTCTTATGTAATATAATTTTCTGAGATACTGAATTTTGAGTTTTCATTACCTGTAAGCCATAATCAGCAAAATGAAAAGAAATAAATGCTTGGAATACATCACTCTGTGTGTAATGAATCTATATAATATATGAGTTTCACTTTTTTGAATTGAATTACTGAAATCAATTAACTTTTCCATGATATTCTATTTTATAGAGATGCACCTGTACATACCTGCCCAGTAAAAATGTCACTTAAAGGAATAGATTTTGTATAGGGGGATGAGAGTATTAGATTTTATATTCAGCATGTTTTAATAGTAATAACAGAATGATAGCCTTCATAAATTAACCGTGTCTGAATAAGATGTACTGAAATGTGCACAGAGAACATTCATGTCAGTTGTTTATATTATGTGCATAAGAAATATTATTTTATGGGCAAAATAACTTGTTATATATGAGTCTTAACATTTAATTTTTGCTTGTTTTCTCTTTCACTGTTTTAAAGGGTGTGTGTATGTACAGTAGTACATATGTATAGCTAGCTGCGACGGGCTCCATCTCTTCCGCAACCCTGGTCTGGATTAAGTGAGTTAGAAAATGACATGACATATTATATATATTACACACACACACACACACACACACATATACACATGCCTGCATGCTTTATATATGAAAGGTCATGTGTTGGACACATGAGATTTTTTTTATTTAAATAAGGTACAAAAAAATTCTACTCCAGTTGCGTAACTGAAAATTGGTAAGATAAACGTAGGGGTTAAACAATAAAAAAGGCTTCCTGTCTTGAGTTTGCAGAACAGCTGAAGCACAGACTTCTCAGTGTTACCATGAGGTTTCATTCTGTCGCATTAAGCCAGTTTGATCTGCCACCAACCTTGTACATCTGGTCATTAACAATAAGTTGAAGAAACAATTGTTGGCTCTTATAAAATCTTTACTATTTCCCCATTTAATTGGAAACACTCTTCACGCATTATTCACCAGCTACATGACTTCCTTTTTGGCTTCCATAAACTATTTGAGAATGTAACCGATACAGTTATTTAATCTGCATTAAGCAGTGGGCATATTGTTAAAATGCATTTTTCTAATTACATTAAATATACTGTATATACAAACATATACACATTTTCAAACCTGCTTACTTAAGTTTGGCAGCCGCTACAGTAGCTAGCTTTAACTCTTTCAGCCCTGACATCCTATTACTAGTACATATATATGCAGCCGATTTTGTAAACCAGGCATGCTACTATTAGTGCAGACTGGAGACACTGGAATACAGTCCACGAAACACGGAAGTGAAACAAGTAGTATTGAAGTATTTGCCAGCTATTGTATAATAATAGTGATCATTTTTACATTTTTTTCATTTTTGAGCTTCCTAGACACCCCAAAGGTAGAATATCACAAAATTATTTTTCCCATAAAAGCAGAAGATCCAGGGCCGAAAGGGTTAATAGAGTGTTTTAAATATTAAACAATTTTTTAATAGATCTCTCATCTCATCCTGCTTAATCCAATTTGTGTGGAGCTGAGATTGTAATTGATAGTAAGCATGCAGACATTAAAATAGTTTAGATCCAAAGTGTTTAAATGTAATAACTCATCTCCCTAAGTTAAATATTCCAAGTACGGGGGTGCTAAAGTCAATTTTAGCAGTCGTGGGTGCTAAACTGTAACTGCCTGTGGACAGGGTGCCAGTCCATCATAGTGCACATCACGTGTACCGGGCCAGGTTAAAGACACTAATTCATCCAAACTGCCTGTGCTTGAAGATGTAGGGCTTAAGCTGGGTGCCTACAGAAAATTCACATGGCTAAGGTTCACACCCTAATGCAACACGGAGAAGGCTGGAATTTGATTCCTAGGATTCTTGAGACCTGATTCTGGAGTTTAATTTAATTTAATTTAACAAAAACAAAGATTCATTAGGGAAATAGCATATAGAGTAAATAATGTGAAGTGACACATTTTAGGTTCTGATTTGTATAATGTGTTTGAAGGTCGCCCTGCCATTAATGACCTCAGTTTTTCTATTGTAATGTTCTTATTCACCCGGCCCATGTTTATGCATCTCCCAGCAAGGTGTAGGAGGCCATGTCTGAGAATAAACGATGTCTTAATTTTACGACACCCCTTGCCTCAAATTGGCACTCAGTGTAGTTTTTTGACACTAACGCTAAAGCTTCACAACAAAAACGATAATAATAATGATAATAATATTCAAAGTAGTAAAAAAAGAAGAAAAATGAAAACATAATAAGGTATGGTAGTACACCAATCTGCACATAATTGTTATGACTTTGCCACAACATCAAGAATAATACTGAAACTAACACCAAGATGGAAAGACTGAGACACACACCATAATAAGAATAAAGCCTCACAACGGGCAAGTTTATTTAACAATAAATGAGCTCCAGATGTACTTTCAGAAGAATTACATTCCGACAGTTATGGCAACAGGAAGCACCTCGTAAAGTAATAGTTACTGAGACTAGCCACAGCTATAAGTTTCAGTCGCTCTTCCATTGCACTTCTGTGCTTCTTTCTGTGATCTTATCTTCTGCAAGCCTCTTTTTATCTAATGATCCAGAAGTGTCCACCTGTTGTCCTGAACCTTCCCAAGCTTGTAAAGGGGTTTGTGGAAGGCAGAGCTCAGTGTTCATCTGTTAGATTTCACTGTCAGTTACCCATCCAGCCGTGCTTGTCTTCAGAGTAGTATGCTGCCTACTACAGTACAGTTTGCATTCATGAACACCTGTGTGTTGATATCATGATGTCACTTGCGATTCCCATATGCATGCTCATCCACCCTTGGGGCAATGATCTTTATGTGTGTGGTAATTTGCATGAATACAGCTTGCTTTGACATTATCTTACATGGTGTCATGAGGAAAAATATAAATCTGCGGATTACCTCACACATTGTAAGAGTTTTTAAAGTTTGGTAAGAATTCGAGAAATGGCTGGTTTTGACATATATAAATCAACACCGTTGCAAAGCTACATTAACATCGTGGCTAGAAAAGTAAAATTTTTAACACTTTTGTTTTGGCTGACTGCACACAGCTTCTCCACATCGATTACATCAGGGGTCTCCAACACGTCGCTCGCGAGCTACCGGTAGCTCGCAACCCCTTTCCAAGTAGCTCACCAAAGGGTTAATGAATACTGCATAAATTTGAAAACTTGATTAGTTAAATTAGGGGTGGGCGATCTTTCCAAAAAATCATATCACGATCCTTTTAACACAAAATCACGATCCACAATCTGAATTGCAATCTATCTTTTCAGTTTGGCATACACTTAAGAGAATATCTGGACTGAAACTCATCAAGACCTAAATAACACTTTATTTTAAATATCAAACAAAGTTGAATTCACTTTTTCTCTCATTCGCTAGCTAAGCGGAGTTAAGAAACATGCCCTGAAGCTGTCGAGTGAGTGAGGAAGACCTCCCTACCCTCGGCTCGCTGCGTGTTTCTCAGATTTGTGCAAATAAATCGGGACCGCAAGCGGACTATGATACATAGCGAAATGAGAGAAGTCGCAAAATCGACCAGAATGTTCAAGCAAATTATAGAAAAAAACCTGATCTAAATCTATTAAGTAATTCTCTCGTGAAAAGTGGACAGACATACAGACATTGGATTTTATATATTATATATTAGTAAATCTTCAGTCTCAACAGCATGCTCAGCCTTTCTAGAGCTTAGTAGAGCCAAATAACTATAAGAATTTTCACTAAGCAGCTCTGAACATGTCTGCTTTGTTTGGGTCTCCATACCTCAGTGAGTCTGCCTTTTCTGACATGAATGTAATGAAATCAAAGTTCATAACAAAACTGACACATGAACATTTAAATGACTCCATAAGAGTGAACCTCAGTGGCTGCACTCCACTATACACCTGCCTCTCTTGTTGACTCCTTGCAGTGCCAGTCATCTGACTAACTAAAAAACACATCACACATGCAGCTGGTCATGTGAATACTCCTGTGAAGTGAAACAATGACATGGAACAAAATGACAAATGAATAAGTAATATCTGTGTATTTGGAATTGCATTGTTTTGGTTGAAATAAGCTATGCGAAGAAATGTTAGAAAACACGAGTAGCTCTCGGCCATTTTCATTTTCTAAAAGTAGCTCTCAGGGGAAAAAAGGTTGGAGACCCCTGGATTATGTTATGTACAATATTTGTTCCATGTATTATACTATTTCTGTCAGATCGTAATCTTTTTATGAATTTATTATTGTTTTGTGTTTCCTAAATATTCCATTTCCCATGATGTGCGTGCTTTCCTCAACACTATCTTCTTCAGCTCCTAGTGAGTTAAGGCAGCTAATATACTCTTCTAAATCCTGGTGAAGTTAGAAGTACTTTCCTAAATTAGGAAAAGTGATAAAATGCTTTTATTTCTGCTCCTCAGAGTAGGAGCAAATTTGCATCAATCTGAAATTTTTGAGCCAGTTAGGGTTAGGGTTAGGATTTTCCCACTCTAAGATGCTTGATAAATATGGGCACAGGTCTTAAGATTTTAGAGGCAGTAGTGTTACATCCAGTTCTTAATATATGTTGCAGTATTTATTTTACATACATCTACATGCAATAAATGTAATTTTATTTAACACTGAAATGCATATTCTGTCTGTGTGGTTTTCAATGGGTTCTCTGATTTCCTTCCGCAGAATGTGTGTGTTACATTAATTTGCAATTTTATTCATAAATTTGGATGCATGACAAAGTGTAGGTGAGTGTTCCCTGCAATGGACTGGTGCTCCATTAAGATTTTGGACACCACCACCCTGATTTAGATTAAGTGGCTTTGGGAATGTACAGAATAACTAAACTAAATTTAACAATGATAATGAATGACCACTAGATGTCACTACACTGAACATTTCATTTTTGTCAGATGAGGAAACTCCTGGAGTTTTTGAGGACAAAAAAACTGAATGCAAAAAGTAATGCAAAGTATAATGCAAAAGTATTGGATTTTATTTACTTTGAAATATGACAATGAGAAAAGGGAGCAACAGTTCTTCTTCCAGGCTGACACAGATTTTTATTAACAAGAGATGCTTTTGTAGGAGGTACCGCGGAAGCCGTTTTCAGTTTAATTTAATGTTAGGACAAACAATACATAACCAAATTTTGACGAACAGCATCCAAAAGTTACTTCCATTTCCTTCATCATGGAATTTCTTTTAAAATGGTTTTGAATTTTATAAGTAACCTAATTATAAACAAGCCAATGCCTAACTACTGCAAACAGTCCTCCACCTTTTTCACCCTCTTCTGTAATTTAGGGCTTTATAAAGGCTGTCTAAAAGGACTACATTTTAATCACAGACCTCAGTTTTGAGACCACACAGGCAAAAGCAGTGACTAACGTGAACTTGTGAGCATGTGTGTGATTCATCCACCGTTGTCCACTTAATTACAAAACCAGTGCAAAGAAATGAAGGAGTTGGCCCCATTTATTCATTTGTAAGAAATGCTCAGAGTTCAAACAAAACATACAGTTAGGAATCAATGCAAAGGCAGCCTGTGTTGAAGAACCAAAAACACGATTCCAGTTCTTATGAAACTGAAATAAATGACATAATTTCCTCATCTAATTACAACAGAAGTGAACATTTAAAGTTCAAGGCAAACAGTTTGACAATAGTGAAGTAGAAACTTAAGCATTGGATCACCAGCAGGATACCAGGATGCAGACATTTTCAAGCTGAGAGCTTGAAACGTCTCTTTTTTTTTAACAGAAACAACCATTTACTTCAAATTGATTACAATGAAAGCAAAGGAAACATAAAAATACAAAGTAAAAACAACAGCAGAAAAAAGACAAAAAACAAAAATAAAAAAATCAGCTCTCATCCATAAGGAAGAAAAAAGAAGAGAGACTCAGGCAAAAGGAAATGCTGCCATCTTGGACATTCCAACTGATTCTTCAGCACAACTCAATATTGTACTGCACAATGTGTTTTCTTTTACACCTTTTATCTGTTTATTAATATACGGGGTTTGCCTTCAAGGTGCCCCAGACCTCTTTCTTTGTCTCTTGCATCTTTACAGTGGCGTAGTAAGCATGTTTATTGCGGGATTGCACCATGAGTGAACCCCAGGATGTAGGAGGCATAATACAGGTGATGGTGGTGGAGATCCAGTCCCTGAATGTCCTGATGAGGCAACAACAGACCAACTCTCTGAGGCGAAGGTATGTGGCCAAGCCTGTGTTATAAGTATAACTTCCACCTCTAGTAAAACACTGGGCTTAGTTATTGATGGTGAAAACCGATCACAGGCTGTTTCCTCTCCATGTATACAACAGGCAATTGAACAGGGTCACCCTGCTGCTCAATGAGATGAGAGTGACATACCTCTGTCACGGTCTAATAATGTAACATTGATGGAGAATGCGATGGCCCGGGACAAAACTCCACCACTTGAGGTTCCCATTGACCCACTTAAACAATTACAATTTCAATTTAAATAAACGTTGGCCTCCAATGACAATTCCCTGAAGTTTGCTTTGAATGTGATTGTTCTGCTTGATGGACAACACACAAATTATTCCATGTCCCAGGGACCCCAATTTGTTTTGAAAAATGAATTACTTTACTGGGTAACAGAGCATGAGAGTTGTATAAATGTTTTTGTTAGTTCCATGAACTTTCCAGTGACATGTCTGTGAATTAGCACATGCCCACCTCTTAGGTGCCCACTTAGATACTGAGAAGACCCTAGAGAGAATTAAACTTAATTTCTATTGGCCAATGAGGAAGTCCATCACTTTTGCATTTCTTGCATGAAATGTCAATTGCGATAGATTCCTTGAAAAGACTGTGCTCCTCTTGTCCTTGTCCCGCTCATTGATATACAGTACCTTTTGAGCAACTAGGGGTAGACATTGTCGGCCCCTTAGAACCCTCTGCTAGAGGCCTCAAATATATTTTGATAATCATTGACTATGCCACCCGATATCATGAAGCCTTCCCATTGAAAGTGTCTACAGTAATTCAAAAAACATCACACAGGAAATAGTCGGCATCTTCGCCTGGCTAGGCATCCCTTCTTTACATTCAACAATCTTAATATTGCTTCAAACTGGACCTTAATGAAGAGAGCTTGAATCATTTTAGTCGATAATCGTGGAAGTGGTTAATGAGAGATCTGGAAGAACATTGAGTTGAAGCTGAGCTTGAAATCAAACATATGCTGGGTTTTGGTGTTAAAGAGAAGAATTTTAGTCCCTGGTCCAGCCCTATTGATCTAGTTCCTAAACCTTTTGAAACTTGGAGGTTTTGCAATGACTTCCATCAAGTCTCTCAATTTGTTGCCTCTTCTATGCCACAAGTGGACAAGCACCTCAAGTGACTTGGAAGGGCTTGATATCTGACCACTCTTGACATGACAATGGCATCCGCAAAGGAAAAGACCATGTTCAGTATTCCAAGTGGTCATTGGCAGTATAGGATCCTCCTATTTGGTTTGTACGGGACACCCACAACTTTCCAACGTCTTATGGACAGAGTGCTCCAGCCCCATAGTGCCACCTAAATGGATGACTTCATCATCTATTTTGGCACATTGGTCGATCATTTATAACAGGTAAGCGCAGTGCTGCTGACACTGAATGAAGCCATTCTAAAAATTAATGAGAGAAAATGGTTTTTTTTTGGATTAACACAGCTGAAATATTTGTGCTACTTACTGGGTAGAGGCACTGTACATCCACAATGCACCAAAGTTGAAACCATAGTGAATTGGCCATGTCCAAAAAATAAGAGGCAAGTCCAAGCCTTCTTAGGCCTAGCAGGGTACCATTGGGCTGCCCCTTTAATAGAAATTCAATGGCTTGGGATGGAAAAACAGAAGCCACATTCTGTGACCTAAAACAGGCCCTCACTTCAACACCCATTCTAATAACACCTGATATTTCTTTGCCTTTTAGTTTTCAGATCAATGTTTCACACATAGGTTTGGATGCCGTGTTGAGCAAAATTATCGACAGTGTTGAACACCCCATAATGTATCTGAGTCGAAAACTGCTGGATGAGGAAACAAGATATGCAGGGGTGGAGTTATAAGCCCTGGTGATCAGATGGGCTATTAACTAACTCAGGTATTACCTTTTGGGAAGCAAGTCCACCCTTGTGATGGACCACACTCCTGTACAGTGGATGGCCTTGCGCAGGGATTCAAATCCCAGATGGTTTCTTGAGCTGCAGCCATTTATGTTCAAAGTCCTACATTGCCGAGGTACTCTCCATGCCAACGCCGATACACTGTGTCACGTTAAATGACCTCATAGCATAAATGACCCCATGGATCTGGGGTAAGTGGGGAGAACTGTCAAACATATGCACTTTGGAGAACAGCTTGTAATTCTCCTGTGCAATAACGATTTCTCTTCTCCTTTCCCCTCTGCAGAAAGGAAGACTGACATATTTCCACCTGTGTCACTTCTGGGATCTGACTACCTGGATCCATCTCTTCTTCTCAGGATCCCTCAAAATAGGAAATGCCGCCACTTTTACAGTCCAACTTATTCTTCAGCATGACTCAATATTGAATATCATGCTGTACAATGTGTTTCCTTTTACACCTTTTGCATAGTTAATAATATGCGGGGTTTGTCTCCAAGGTGCGCCAGATCTCTTTCTTTGTCTTTTGTGTCTTTACACTGAATTTTTCAGTTTATCCAGTTCTTCCTGACATTTTCTTTTAAACTCCATTAGATTGGATGGGGAGTGCCTATAAACTACCATCTTCAGGTCTCTCCATAGATGTTCTATAAGATTTTAATCTGAGCTTTGACTGTACTACTCAAAAACTGAGACTTTTCCCAAAGCCACTCCAGCTTTGCCTTTGTTGTATGTTTGCCTTTGTGTTATTGTTGTGCTGCAAAGATGAATGTCAACCCAGTCTGAGGCCATGTGCATTCTGGAGCAGGTTTTCCTCAAAGACCTTTCTTTGTTTAGCTACATTAATCTTTCCCTCATTTCTGATTTTCCCTGTCACTGCCATTGAGAAGCACCCCATAGCACAATGCTTCATGTAACTATCATGCTTCACCATATGGATAATATTAGGCCGTTGATGAGCAGTGCCTGGTCTTTGAAAGACATAGCAATCAATTTTTGTGTTCTCAGAAAAGTAGACTATATAATGTTTTACCTCATGCTCTTAGAGTTCTTTAAAAAATGGCTTCCATCTAGGTCATCTACCATAAAAGCTTTATTGATGAAGTGCAGCTGAGATGGTCATCCTTCCAACACACATCTCAGTAGTAGACTTCTGAAGCTCTGTAAGACAGACCATCAGGTTTTTGGTCTACTCCCTGACCACGGCTATTCTTGCCTAGTTATTCAGTTTGGCCAGATGACCCACTCTTGGAAGAGACCTGGTGGATCCAGACTTCTCCATTTGCTGGGGTCACTCAAAGCTTTAAAAATGGTTCTGTCCCCTTGCCCTGATCTATGTCTCACCACAACCTCATTGTAGAAGTCTACAGAGAGTTCCTTGGACTTCATTGCTTTGTTTTTTGTCATGACACACAGTGTGAATTGTGAGACCTTACAGTATATACTCAGCAAAAAAAGAAACGTCCCTTTTTCAGGACTGTGTATTTCAACAATAATGTTTTAAAAATCCAAATAACTTTACAGATCTTCATTGTAAATTGTTTAAACAATGTTTTCCATGCATGTTCAATTAACCATAATCAATTAATTAACATGCACCTGTAGAATGGTCGTTAAGACCTTAACAGCTTACAGAAAGTAGGCATTTAAGGTCACAGTTCTAAAAACGCAGGACACTAAAGAGACTTGTTTACCGACTGTGAAAAACACCCAAAGAAAGATGCCCAGGGTCCCTGCTCATCTGCGTGAACGTGCATTAGGCATGCTGCAGGGAGGCATGAGGACTGCTGATGTAGCTAGGGCAATAAATTGCCATGTCCACACTGTGAGACGCCTAAGACAGCGCTACAGGGACACAGGAAGGACAGCTGATCATCCTCGCAGTGGAAGACCACGTGTAACAACACCTGCACAAGATCGGTACATCCGAATATCACACCTGCGTGACAGGTACAGGATGGCCACAACAACTGCCCGGGATGTCCAGGAACTTGCAGGTGCCTTGGTGGAAGAGTGGGGTAACATCTCACAGCAAGAACTGACAAATCTGGTCCAGTCCATGAGGAGGAGATGCACTGCAGTACTTCAAGCAGCTGGTGGCCACATCAGATACTGACTGGTACTTTTGATTTTGAGCCTCCCTTCATTCAGGGACACATTGTGAAACATTTTTAGTTTATGTCTTATGGTGTTGACTCTTTTAGTGTTCATACAAATATTTACACATTAAGTCTACTGAAAGTAAAAACAGTTGAAAGTCAGGGGACGTTTCTTTTTTTGCTGAGTATATATACAGGTGTGTGTTTCTCTAAATGATGTCTAATAACTTAATCTTGCAACAAGTGGACTCCAAACAAGTTCTAGGCACATATCAAGGATAATTAAAGCAAACAAGATGCACCTTACCAAAAGTTATACTTCCATCCATTCATCCATTATCCAACCTGCTATATCCTAACTACAGGGTCACGGGGGTCTGCTGGAGCCAATCCCAGCCAACACAAGGCGCAAGGCAAGAAACAAACCCCGGGCAGGGCGCCTGCCCACAGCAGAAAAGTTGTACTTGTATAAATGGATTTTTAATACATTTTCCAACCATGCTGAAAACATGTTTTCAGTTTGTCATTATGGGTTACTGAGTGTAGACTGATGGTCAACATTTATCCATTTAAAATTAAATCTACAACACAATAAAGTGTGCAGAAGTCAAGGGTGTGTGGATACTTTCTAAATTCACTGCATCGTACACATCACTACTTAGGCTGTGATTTGAACCTATGTCCTTGGAGCTGGGAGCAGCAGTGCTAACTATTATATGCAATACTATCAACAGTCTGATTAAAAATCCCATCAGTCAAGTAAGGTGTTGTTTTCAATGAACTGATTATAACAGATGCCTTGATGAAAAGGGAAACTTTCCTTTTCATCAGGATCTGTGTTTGCATTTGTTATGTGTGGTGCCCTTACCTATTTCACAATTCCAGTTATACTCTCTAGAAATTTCTATACTTCTTCCTTCACTTTTTCCTTCTACTTATCTTTTGACTCAAAATTCAAACTGTTTTGTTCAAATGGGCCTCTAAGGTACTTCCAGGGCTAAAGCTGGCTTTTGGAATTCTTGGGGAAACTGTCATAAAAGCCATGCAGCAGTCCAAGGTATCCCTGCAATTCTGGACCCCAACTCTTTACCAAAGGAAGATGCAGCTCCAACACGGCCATGGGCAGTAGTGATCCATGCACAAAACTGAGGTGTTCTCTGCTGCTAAAAAATCAAAACATAAACCCCTCTGCTCCCTTTGGCCCTTGCCCTGAATGTATGTGCCAAGAGATTTGAACTCTAGGGCTCCAACTACTTCCCTGGGGGTAACCTGCTCTCCAGTGGCTCATTCAACTCCATGTCACACTGGATCATCTTCCATCTTCTTTTTCTCACCAGAACTCCTCTTCTAAAACCCTGTGGCTTATCTTAGTATTAGCCTTTCTGGGTCATATCATGTAGTTATTGTGTATATTTTTTTTTTTTCATTTTTATTACTATTTAATTTAATATTGTTTCTTTGTATCAGTATACTGCTGCTGGATTATGTGAATTTCCCCTTGGGATTAATAAAGTATCTATCTATCTATCTATCTATCTATCTATCTATCTATCTATCTATCTATCTATCTATCTATCTATCTATCTATCTATAATACTCCCTTTTGACAACAGTGCATCTACTTACCTGATTCTCTTTTGCTGGTTTCCATAAGGTGTCTCTTCACAAATTGCAATTGAAATGCATTGTGGTAATAAAAAGGTTCTACCAGCTTTATACACCCCCTCATAAGGCCCATACTTGGCTTTTACAGACTTAACAAAGGTAACATTATTATGATACAAAGCATTCAAAGCAAATCCTAAGTATAGTAATTGAAAGTATCAATCAGGGGAAAGTTGAATGAAACATTTCAAGACACTGAGAGTTTTCCAAAATACAACAAAGTCAATAATAAAGGAACAGAAAACGCAGTGTTGCTGTGAAGCTTTGTAGAATATGACATCCCTAAAATGGGGTACTAAGTAAGGAGGGCAGTCAAAGGGCCAGGAAGTAGGGAATCTCAGCTAGAGGTTATATGCCAAATGAAAAGGAGTCTTCCATGGCTAAGATAGAAGAAGCAGCACACATGGCAACATCTCCATTAGTGCTTCACAAATCTGGACTTGTGTGTCAAAATGGAAGTCGTTTTAACAAACTTGCATTTACTTGCTAAAATGTACTGCTCTATTCCACTGGGTGCTCAGCCTAATTTGTGTGTTGATGTACGTATGTAAATGGTACATGGTTTAAATATTTCTGCCATTGAATTGTAGTCACAAACCATTAGACTTTATTTAGCGAAGAATGCTGTACCAAAATGAGCTGAATATAATATGGAAGAATCTGAGACTAAGTACCCTGGGTGAGAATAAAACCCAAAGATGCTGGTGTTATCCTCACCTATTAGTCTTACCTTCATGGCACTGAAGTTTTAAAATGTAGGAAAACAATTGTACTAAAGTGTTCAACTTACTAGTTTGGTTTGAATGGTAGTACAAATCAAGAATGGTCATCCTTAAGAAGCGTAACACATTTGCGATTATACATCAGGATCACTGTGTGCAGTTTTCATCTCCATAACAAAAGAAGGACATAACAGAGCTAGGTAACTTCTAGAGAAGAGAGACTTCCCAAGCTACTCTTTCTTGAAATAAACCTTGTCAAGCTGCACAATCCCCACTTATTACCATTATGTTCCTTAACTAGCTTCTCATGTTTTATTTTTATGCTCTCCACATTCCCATTGGTCATAGGATTTATAGCAAATCATGGCAAAGAAGCTGAAATTCAATCCCAGCTCCACTGACCTCACAGCTGTTGTCCATAAGTGACGTGATTTTTGAATACCACACATTGCGTGCTGGTGGCGGCCCACAATGAAATACAGAAGCAATTCTGCCTTACTGAATCTCCATGCCTTTATCAAGAAAAAAGAAAGTATTTTTAAAGCTAATAGACAATTTAATCACGAAAACATTTCGACACTTTTCTTTTGACATACCTCTTGCTTACACTTTTGGTTTTGCTTAGCAATTTCTCTAAAGCATAGATGAACTATCTTTTGAACTTTAATGTATCAAGTTTTGAAGTGTCTAACCTCACTGCTGAAATTTCTTTTAAATAAATTCTCTCTTCCACAGTTGAATTCATGCATCTTTCATGTAACATTTTATATTCTGTTGTATTCAGAGTATGTGATTCACGGACATCCTTTACAAGTAAAGGGGTTATTGCCCCCTGATGACACCTACTTTCACACTTTTACTTAATGTGTTGCACTCCGGTCATCAGTTTGATCTTCTCTATCTCTGTTTATAGACAATGTTGCACCCTTCCCAACTCTGGTGTCATATGAACAATATTTAATTCAATGTGAGAGTGCGTATGCATGTACAGTGAGTAGATATGGATGTACATTTGCTTGAAGGCAGAGTTTATCACACCACTGACAATTTTGCAGCTCCTCATGCCTTCTCTTGCTTGAGTGCCTGTGAGCCTTTTGTAAGTATAGAAAACACAAGCTGATATAGAGTGCAATATTCTATCCATCCATCATTCCATCCATCCATCAAACTGTTTTCTGAACACATATTTTTCCACTTTATGGATCCACTGACAGACTTGAACACATAGCAAAACTCACTGATAAGACAACAGTCTGTAGCAAGGCATTAATAAAGCAAGCAAGCACATTTTATTTTAAAAGCACATTTAAGAACAACATTGTATTAACCACAGTGCAGTAGAAAAGGATAAAAGGCAAGAAAAATGAAAAAGGACAACAAAGATACAAATAATATAAGCATTAGCACAAACACATTAAGGAAATAATAACAAAAACACAATCCAATTATGCAAACATGGATCTATATAGACTTGAAATCTAATGAAAAAAAGGTGTGTTTTGAGTTGATAATTAAAAGTAATAATAGAAAGAGCAGCTCCCCAAACCTGGGACAGTTACTGTGAAGGCACGATCCTCCTTATATTGTTACACATGAAAATCATAATGACCTGGTGCTGAAGAGGTGATAAAGCAAATTAACAATATAATTTGCAGCCTCGGACGTCTCTACCATATATTCAAACTGAGGGGTGGCATTTATTTAACTGTAATCAGCATCGGCCTCCCTGGGAATCACCGCCTTATCGTGGTGGAGTTTCACTTGGGGAAAAGGCACTGGGCTGGGGTGGTCTCCTTATTGAGGCTTCACCTGGTCAATATCATGTTGGCATTTCTCTCAAAGAGAATGCGACTGAATGTTGTAGAGGGGAGCACTCTGGCTGCCATATGTGTTTTTGCCCCAAATGGTTGTTCGGAGAACCAGGCTTTCTTGCAGTGCCTGAAATGAGTAACGATAGGGGCACCTGGAGAGGCATGATTGGGAGTTACGGCCTCACTGATCTAAACTTGAGTGGTGTTTTGTTATTGGACATCTGTGCTAAGTATGGTTTGTCCATATCAAATACCACGTTCTTTCACTATCTTCAAATTAGGAACTTTGGTAAACAGAACCTGCCTGATTTTCCTCACCTTGCACCCTCATCCATGCTGGAAAAAATATTGCTCAATTTCAAGGACTCAGACACTATCTCTGCAATATATAAAATTATTTTACAGTCCCTCCCTTTCAAAGATCCAAGAAGACACTGGGAAAAAGATCTCTCAATTAATATATCAGAAAAGGAGTGGAAAATAGCAATGCAGAGAATTCACTTGAGCCTCATATGCGCAAAGCATACAATTATACAACTCAAAATTATATATCGAGCACATCTCTCTATCCTAAAACTCTCCAAAATGTTTCCAGGGCAAGATCCAATCTGCGAACGCTGCACTCAAGTTCCAGCCTCACTGGGTCACATGTTTTGGGCCTGCACCAAATTAACATCATTCTGGATCAAAATTTTTAATTACCTTTCAGACAGCCTTGGTCTCACAATCTCTCCTCACCCATTAACAGCTGTGTTTGGTGTTCTTCCAGATGGGTTTAAAGTGGAGAAGGACAAACAAACTGTGATTGCATTCACTACACTTTTGGCACGCAGACTTATTTTGCTAAACTGGAAGAATCCTAACCCTCCTCTTTTAAGTCAGTGGGAAACCGATGTTTTTTACTATTTGAAATTGGAAAAAATCAAATATTCAATTAGAGGATCTGTACAGATTTTTTTCAAAACATGGCAGGATCTAATCAGTCATATCTTAGAATAAGCTCTTAAAGCACAGAGGAAGCAATTATTTCTGTATTCCTTTTTCTTTTCCATTCATCTTTATTGGCTTACCAAACTTATCAATTTAGGTATGTCTACAAGCCTTAAGTTTTATTCCGTTGGCCTTGCTCTCTCTCTCAGTGGTGGGGGTCGACTTGTTTTCAATCCTACTTTTTGTAAAAATTGATTGATTTGTATGGAATGATTGCAATAAAATTAATAAAATGTCAAAAAAAAAAACAAAAAAAAAAACAAATACCATGTTTGAACATAAGGTGACGCATAAGTGTACTTAGTACCAGAACACCTTAGAAAAAAGATCTTTAATTGATTTTATAATTGTATCATCAGGTTTGTGGTCGTATGTTTTGGACACTCGGGTGAAGATAGGGGCAGAGCCCGGACAGACCTGGAAACCCAAGTGAGTAGTGAGGGTGGACTTGGGGGAGGCCCCTTTTCAGAACACTTTCAACTCCAACCACTGAAAGAGTTTTTACAGCATCCCAGGAGAGACAGGGAACAAAGTCTGAATGGGCCTTGTTCAAAGCCTCCATTGTAGAAGTGATTTCCAAGATTTTCTGCCTGAAGGCCATATATGCCTTTTGAGATGGCAACCCATGGACCTAATGGTCAACACCAAAGGTGAGGGATGCCATTTGGCTGAACAAGGAGGCTATCTGTGTGGTTAGCACAAGACACTCCCGAAACAGCAGAAGGGGTATTGACAGGCCAAAAGGACTGCGACCTTGGTGGTCAGTGAAGTGAAAACTTGGTTTTGGGAGGAGTTTGGAGTAACCATTGAAAGATATTCTGGAAAACCATCAGGTCACTCAGAAGGGGAAGGCAGGGCTTCACCCAGGCTGCTCTCAGCAAGGGTTGAGAAATGCTGACCTAGACTGAGGATGTGTTCTGGTGTTGGAAGGAATGCTTAGAGGAGCTCCTGAGCCCAATGAACATGCTCTCTGTGGAGAAGGCAGAGGCAGAAGCTGATGAGGGATCAATTCCCATTTCCCTGAAGGAGGTCACTGAGGTAGTTAAGCAACCATATGGCAAGGACCCGGTTGTGGATGAGATCTGCCCAGAAATGCTCAAGACTCTGAACATTTTTGGGCTGTCATGGCTGACACACACTTTACAATGTTGTGCAGTCAACAGTATTCTGTGGAGGGTGCAGGGCTATGGGGTCCCTAATAAGGGCTATTTGGTCCCTGTATAATCACAGTGAGCCCTATGTCTGCATACTTGGAAAAACATCAGCACCATTCCCAGTAGGTGTATGACTCCACCAGGGCTGTGCTTTGTCTTCCATCCTGTTTGTGGTTTTCACGGACCACATAATGGCCTTAAAATTGCATCACTGTTTTTGCAGACAACCTGGTCTTGTTGGCTTCATCGGGCTGTGAAGTGGCGGGGATGAGGCAGCTTCTTCAAATATGAAACCATGGTCCTCAGAAGGAAAAAGGTGGACTGTCTTCTTGAAATGGGAGGTGAATTACTGCCTCAAGTGTAGGAGTTTAAGAACCTTGGGCTCTTGCTCACGAGTAATGGTAAAATGGATGATAAGATCAACAGATGGATAGGGGCAGGAAGCACTGTTTTGCTGTTGTTATATCAATCCTTAGTGGTAAATAATGAGCAGAGTCAGAAGGTGAAGCTCTGGATTTACCAGTCAATCTATGTCCCTACCATCACCCATGATCATAAGCTTTGGGTAATAATGGAAAGAATGAGATTGCAGGTACAAGAGGCCGAAATGAACTTTCTCCGCATGGTGTCTGGGTTCTCCCTTAGAGATAGGGTGAGAAGAGCAGACATCTGGGACAGGCTCGGAGAAATGCCACTGAAACCTTTCATCCAGAGGAGCTAATTGAGGTGGTTCAGGCATCTTGTACAGATGTCTCTCTTTGGAGATTTTATGGGCACAACCAGCTGGGAGGAGACCCCAGGGAAGACCCAGGGATTGCTGGGAGAATTATATTTCCCTGATGGCCTAAGAATGCTTTGGGATCCCACAGTATTAGTTGGCAAGTTTGGCTGGAGAAAGAGACATATAGGCCACAATGCTAGGACTGTTGGTCCTGTGACACAAATTCAGATAAATAGTAGAATGAATAAATTAATAATCAGTATTGAATTTTGAAAATATCTATCTATCTGTCTGTTGTGTCTGTCAGCCAGGGTTCCTCCCCCTCTGGAGTTCAAATTCATGTTTTAGGTCTGTTTTGCTAATTTTTGATTCTTTAATTTATGTTAATGTTATTTTTGTTGATTATTTGCATTAGTCTTTGTGTTTCATTGTATCTATGAATGTATGCTGCCTGGGTTATATTCTGTGTGTTTTGTGGGTGGTCACCCAAGAGGTGGAACTACCTTCCAATCACCACCAGGAACTGTCATCTGCCCTATAAATCCAGAAGATCTCCCATAGTTCTTGGCAGCTCATTTGCTAGGGAGTTTTTTTGGTGATACTATTTGTACTTTTTGTGAATTGTTGGATTTTTGACATTTTGCTCTTTCTTTTTTTTTAATTTTATTGTTTTTATTGAAGTCACACAACATTTCATACAAACAGATCAATTTTACAAAAATGGATTGAAAATGAATCAACCCCCACCCCAACCAGAAAGAGAGCATGGGCAGCAGAATAAAACTTAAAGCTGGTAAAAATAAGTAAATAGATTAATTAATAAGTGAATAAAGATAAATGAAGAAGAAAAAGAAATGGTAATAAACTCTGCTTCCTCAGTGCTTTAAAAGCTTATTCTAAAATGTTATTGATTAGATCCTGCCAGGTTTTGAAAAATTTCTGCACAGATCCTTTAGGTGAGAATTAGATTTTTTCCAGTTTCAAATAATATATAACATCAGTTACCCACTGACTTAAAAGAGGAGATTTAGGATTCTTCCAGTTTAGCAAGATAAGTCTACGTGCCAATAGTATAGTAAAGGCAATCACAGTTTGTTTGTCCTTCTCCGCTTTAAGCCCATCTGGAAGAACACCAAACACAGCTGTTAATGGGTTAGGAGGGATTGTGACACCAAGGCTGTCTGAAAGGCATTTAAAATTATGGTCCAGAATGATATTAATTTGGTGCAGGCCTAAAACATGTGACCCAGTGTGACTGGAACTTGATTGCAGCGTTCGCATGCTTGATCTTGCCCTGGAAACATTTTGGACAGTTTTAAGCGAGACAGATGTGCTAGATATATAATTTTGAGTTGAATAATTATATGCCTTGCGCATATGGAACCCAAGTGAATTCTCTACATTGCTACCTTCCACTCCTTTTCTGAGTGAGAGATCCTTTTCCCACTGTCCTCTTGGATCTTTGAAAGGGAGGAACTGTAAAATGAGCACTATTATTTACAGCATAGAGGGAGGTGGAAGGTGAGGAAAATTGGGCAGGTTCTGTTTAACAAACTTTCTAATTTGAAGGTAGTGAAAGAAATGTGTTGCTGGAAAGTTAAATTTGGAGTGTAATTGTTCGTAGGATGCAAAGACATTGTCTATGTACAGAGATCTAAGTGATTTAATACCAAATGTTTTCCAGACATTAAAAACTGCATATGTTTGCGAGGGTTAAAAAAGGTGGTTCTCGTGCAGAGGTGCCACAGATAAAAGATTCTCTATCTTAAAATGCTTCCTATTTGGTTCCATAGTCTGAGTGAGTGAAGCACAAATGGGTTGTTAGTATATTGGCGATAACCTGCATTTATTGGGGCAAAAAGCAAGGAATGTGAAGAAGTACTGCAGGATTTTATTTCTATTGTGGACCAAGCCTGTGTATGTTCATCTATTTGTGTCCATGTCCAGGTTTTTATAGCTTGTATGTTTGATGCCCAGTAATAACATTGAAAGTTAGGCAGAGCTATGCCACCTTCTGCCTTTGGACTTTGTAGGGTCGCTCTTTTGATATGTGGATGTTTTGAATTCCAAATAAATGTGGTTATGGTTGAATCTAATTTCTTAAAAAATGATTTATTGATGTATATTGGAATGTTTTGAAATAAGAAGAGAAACTTAGGGAGGATATTCATCTTAACAATGTAAATTCTTCCAGCTAAAGTGAGATGAAGGGTTGACCATCTATACAAGTCTTGCTTAATTTTTTTCCATACAGATGGCAAAATTTTGTTAATAAAGAGCTTTACATTTACTTGTGATGTTTACCCCTAGATATTTAAACTGATCTGCAATGATAAAAGGAAAGGTGTCCAATCTAATATTGTGTGCTTGAGAATTCACTGGAAAGAGCACACTTTTATTCAAATTAATTCTGAGACCAGAAATTTTTTTAAATTCTGTTAGTGCTGTTAGGACTGCAGGCACAGTATTTTGTGGGTCTGGTATATACAGCACCATATCATCTGCATATAGAGAAATTTTCTGTTCAAGTCCTTCTCTGATAATCCTCTTTATCTCATAAGCATTTCAACAGTGAACTTCCAGTGGCTCAATGGCAACTGCTAAAAGTAGTGGTGACAAGGGGCATCCTTGTCTGGTACCACTTCTAGTTTAAAGTAGTCTGAATTAATGTTGTTAATACAAACTGAAGCTTCTGAATTGGTATACAGTAGTTTGATCCATGCACAAATGTTCAGGCCAAACCCAAATTTCTCCAATGTAGTGAAAAGGTAGTTCCATTCAATCATATCAAATGCTTTTTCTGCATTAAAGGATAATAATATCTCTGGGATGTTTGACTTTGCGGGTGAATATATTACATTAAACAGGTGTCGAAGATTGGACGCTAAGTGTCGACCTTTAATAAATCCAGTTTGATCTTGTGATATTACCAAAGTCAGCACTTTCTCCATCCTTCTAGCTAGGACTTTGGAGAGTATCTTAACATCATTATTCAGAAGTGAAATTGGTCTGTATGATGCGCATTGTAATATGTCCTTATTTTGTTTAGGAAAGATGGTGATTTGATTTGCTGTATTAGAATTTGTTTGCTCTGGATTGTCTTGTGTAATTCTGTTATGTCTCGGTTTATCACAGAGATCCATTGCTATAGGAAAACTATGTGGTGAAGAATAAATCTTTAATTTTATAAAGATCCTGCATTGGCCCTATTACTAGCTAGATTTTGATGGTTTTACCCCTCTAGTGGGCATTATTCGAAGTGTTTTTTGGGACTTACCTGCTTTACAACTCCACGTTCATGACACTCACTCTCTATCTATCTATCTATCTATCTATCTATCTATCTATCTATCTATCTATCTATCTATCTATCTATCTATCTATCTATCTATCTATCTATCTATCTAATAACACAGCTAGATATATATATGGTATATATCTTAGTCCTTCCAACCATTTTAAGAGATAGGTATTAATTAAATGCACTTCACTATCATACATGTACAATTTTCTCTAATTAAAATATTAAAAATGCACACAGAGAGATTGGACTAGACAATGCAAATGTACTCTGTCACATGTGACATCTA
>JANRMT010062854.1:647898-679736 GCA_026402145.1 Polypterus bichir lapradei | reverse complement strand
ATTATTATTATTATTATTATTATTATTATTATTATTATTATTATTATTATTATTATTATATATGTACTGTATAATTCTGTGAATGATTTTTGAACTTTTAAAGTTATGCATTGTTATTGACCCTTTACATTTGTCTCCAGGAACAGTTACAGGAGTTCAGGAACTACACATTTCACTGGATATTGTACTGCATGTATAATTTATTTGTGACAAAATTTGATTTGATTTGAATCAAATCTTTAACAACAACAACAACATTTATTTGTATAGCACATTTTCATACAAATAATGTAGCTCAAAGTGCTTTACATGATGAAGAAAAGAGAAAAAAAGACAAAGTAAGAATTAAAATAAGACAACACTAATTAAGATAGAATAATAGTTTTAAATTCCAGTGCAGCACCATTAATACTTTGACTGAGATTACTTATTTCAAACTTTGAACAAATGTTGTTTTAGTGCTCAGGTTTTGATATTTTTTTAACAACTTAAAGCATGCCATGTGTTGGTTCAAATTTCAGTCTTAGCGTTTCACCTTTTGTTGTATGACTGTGCTCTTGTTAACAACTCCAGGACTTTCTTGTTTGACAACAGCAACAACAATATTTATTCATATAGCATGTTTTCATACAAATGTTGTAGCTCAAAGTGCTTTACAAGATGAAGAAAGAAAAAAAGAAAAAATATAAACATTTGGCAATTTTAATTAACCAAGAATAAAGTAAGGTCCGATGGCCAGGAAGACAGAAAAAACAAACAAAAAAAAAAACTCCAGAGGGCTGGAGAGAAAAAATAAAATCTGCAGGGGTTCAAGGCCATGAGACCTCCCAGCCCCCTGTAGGCATTCTACCTCACATAAATGAAACAGTCCTTTTTGTATTTAGGGTTCTCATGGAAGGACTTGATGATGATGGTCATGTAGACTTTTGGCTTTTAATCCATCAATGTAGGAACATCATGGTGCTTTGAGTGAGCGTTCAAGATTATTTTTCTAACTCCTACAAACTCTGACTATCAAAATGTGCAGTGTAGATCAGTGCATTTATTACTCCATGTGTGTGTTATGCCACGGAGATGTCCACTGACCCTTATCTCTGTTCTGTCATGATGATCTTCTTGCACACTTGTGGAAGTCTTCCTTCTTTGACCTCTCTGCAACAAATATTAATCAGTTTTTGGAGAATGGCAAGAGCTGGGTGTGGTTGGTTCAGCCTACTCTGTCAGTTGCAGGTACTTGAATCGACTAGGCTGGACTGGTGCAAATATACACTCCACCTGTCATTTAATTTTCAACTGCCCCTTCAAATAGCCTGCTGACAAAAAGAGACAGAGATCAATTCCTAGATGTTAGTAGCAACAGGCCAGGGGCCTCGTGTATAAAGTCTTGCTTAGATTCCATAATAACATTTAGCTTACATTCACAGTGTAAAAACATTACACACACACACACAAAAAAAAACAAACTCAAACTTATAAAATGAAACAAAGGCCATGTGCCATGGTAATGTCCATTATAAATCTCAAATCAACTTAATACTTTGTGTCCGTGCAAGTGATTTCAGTCGCTCCCCATCACTGCTCTCCATTATCAATGTTAGGCTTAAAAAATGGCTCTTTTTGAAAATCATGATCTAATTCCTACATAAGTTTGGGTACAAGCTGAGGGATCAGGCACACAGATCACCCATCATCCTACTAGCCAATATCCAGTCACAGGGGAAGAAGCGGGGTGACATAAGAGCAAGGATAATGTTCTAGCGAGACATTCAGGACTGCAACATCTGTTGTCTCACAGAGGCATGGGTGTGGATTAAGCGATTTTGCCTGCTGAGTTTCTCTCCATTTACCATATAGACAGAACAGAGGTGTCCAGCAAATTGAATGGTGATGGTGTATGCCTCATGGTTAACAGCAACTGGTGTGTTGTTTTATCACACTACTGCTTATCTGAACTAGAGCTCCTGGCGATTAAATGCAGATCTTTTTTGCTTCCCCTGGAAGTTCATTGTCATGGCTATGTACAGTGCATCCGGAAAGTATTCACAGCGCATCACTTTTTCCACATTTTGTTATGTTACAGCTTTATTCCAAAATGGATTAAATTCATTTTTTTTCTCAGAATTCTACACACAATACCCCATAATGACAACGTGAAAAAAGTTTACTTGAGGTTTTTGCAAATTTATTATAAATAAAAAAATTGAGAAAGCACATGTACATAAGTATTCACAGCCTTTGCCATGAAGCTCAAAATTGAGCTCAGGTGCATCCTGTTTCTCCTGATCATCCTTGAGATGTTTCTGCAGCTTAATTGGAGTCCACCTGTGGTAAATTTAGTTGATTGGACATGATTTGGAAAGGCACACACCTGTCTATATAAGGTCCCACAGTTGACAGTTCATGTCAGAGCACAAACCAAGCATGAAGTCAAAAGAATTGTCTGTAGACCTCTGAGACAGGATTGTCTCAAGGCACAAATCTGGGGAAGGTTACAGAAAAATTTCTGCTGCTTTGAAGGTCCCAATGAGCACAGTGGCCTCCATCATCCGTAAATGGAAGAAATTCGAAACCACCAGGACTCTTCCTAGAGCTGGTCAGCCATCTAAACTGAGCGATCGGGGGAGAAGGGCCTTAGTCAGGGAGGTGACCAAGAACCCGATGACCACTCTGTCAGAGCTCCAGAGGTCCTCTGTGGAGAGAGGAGAACCTTCCAAAAGGACAACCACCTCTGCAGCAATCCACCAATCAGGCCTGTATGGTACAGTGGCCAGACGGAAGCCACTCCTTAGTAAAAGGCACATGGCAGCCCACCTGGAGTTTGCCAAAAAGCACCTGAAGGACTCTCAAACCATGAGAAACAAAATTCTCTGGTCTGATGAGACAAAGATTGAACTCTTTGGTGTGAATGCCAGGCGTCACGTTTGGAGGAAACCAGGCACCGCTCATCACCAGGCCAATACCGTCCCTACAGTGAAGCATGGTGGTGGTAGCATCATGCTGTGGGGATGTTTTTCAGTGGCAGGAACTGGGAGACTAGTCAGGATAAAGGGAAAGATGACTGCAGCAATGTACAGAGACATCCTGGATGAAAACCTGCTCCAGAGCGCTCTTGACCTCAGACTGGGGCGACGGTTCATCTTTCAGCAGAACAATGACCCTAAGCACACAGCCAAGATATCAAAGGAGTGGCTTCAGCACAACTCTGTGAATGTCCTTGAGTGGCCCAGCCAGAGCCTAGACTTGAATCCGATTGAACATCTCTGGAGAGATCTTAAAATGGCTGTGCACCGACACTTCCCATCCAACCTGATGGAGCTTGAGAGGTGCTGCAAAGAGGAATGGGCAAAACTGGCCAAGGATAGGTGTGCCAAGCTTGTGGCATCATATTCAAAAAGACTTGAGGCTGTAATTGCTGCCAAAGGTGCATCGACAAAGTATTGAGCAAAGGCTGTGAATACTTATGTACATGTGATTTCTCAGTTTTTTTATTTTTAATAAATTTGCAAAAACTTCAAGTAAACTTTTTTCAAATTGTCATTATGGGGTGTTGTGTGTAGAATTCTGAGGAAAAAAATGAATTTAATCCATTTTAAAATAAAGCTGTAACATAACAAAATGTGGAAAAAGTGATGTGCTGTGAATACTTTCCGGATGCACTGTATATTCCACCTAAAGTGGAAACAGACACTGCTCAAATGAAACTTGTATGAGACACTCAATCGCCACTGGAATTATAATTGGATGTTGCTCTCATTAACAAGGCTAGCATCATAAAGGTAATGCAGAACTTTAATCAGCACATTACATGTTCTACCGGAGGGGACAGGACACTGGATCATCTGCTATATTCTGTTTAAAGTCAAATGTAAAGCACAGATGTGGCCTACTTTTGGCAAATCCAACCATACCACTATCTTTCTTATGCCCAGATATAAACAAAAGTTAAAGCAAGAAGCTCCAGTCATGCTTGAGGTCGGGCATTGGACATACCAATCAGGGGCTGAGTGTTGCTAACTGGGAAATGTTTTAGGTACAACTCTGATGACAACATCAATGTGCTTATGGAAGCTGTGATGTCCTATATTGGATTTCTTGCGTATAACTCGGGGATTGTGTCTGGTAATATGGAAAATTACAAAGCCGTCTTGTGCAATCTAAGGAAAGCTTGAAAGTATCCTGACAGGAAGTATTATTATTATTATTATTATTAATAATAATGATACATTTTATTTAATAAGTGCCTTTAATAGCACTAAAAACAACAGTAATAAAGATAAAAGCAAATAAAACAATAAAATCAAAAAGCAATAAGGGTAAAAAGTAATAACAAACAGTCCAGCTGATGGATGAGTGGGAAGAGAATTCCAGAGTTGAAGGGCACTATGAGAGAATACTCTAGAGCAGAGTTTGATGTGTGGTGCAGAAAGTAAATCTGCATATGAGGATCTGAGGGAGTGAGACAGATTGTTAAGAGCCCTATTTTGAATTGTATGCGATAGTAGACAGACCTGGTTTGGGTAAAGCATGCAGCAGAACCACAAGGCTCTACAGAGAGTTGTGAGATCAGCTAAAAGCTTCACTAGGTGAGCACTCCCTAACTTTGAGGACATCTACATCAAGCAATGTCAGACCATGGCAAAGAAAATTATCAATGCTTCCAGCCATCCCAACAAAGGTCTTTTTTCTGTACTACAGTCAAGTAAACAATACCACTGTCTAAAGAGCAGTTCAGAGAGACTGAGCAGGAGCTTCTGTCCACAGTCCATATGCTCCTTGAATAAGGAGAGTGTCTAGGACTACATGATGCCCTATTATTAACTCCCTTACATTACATTAATTTATTTAGTCAGTCATTTTCCAATCCCAACACAGGGTGACGGGGGTCTGCTGGAGCCAATCCCAGCCAACACAGCACTCAAGGCAGGCACAAACCCTGGGCAGGGCGCCAGCCCACCGCAGGGCCATTAATTTATTTATTTTGTTATGATTTATTATTACCACATATTTAAAATTCTATTGATTTTTTATGTTTATAGTCATGTATTTTGTTATTGTCCTTTTGTTATTTTTCTTAAAAACACACTAACTGGAGTTGAGCAACTAAGCATTTGACAACAAATTATACTGTATGTATAAGTATATGTAACAAATCAAATTTAATTTAATTTGATTGTCCTGAGAGACAGCTTTACTACAAACCATAGGAGAGCAGAGGAAACAAAATTGCAGTGAATGTGAACTTGAGGTTTTGCTGACATGGATGGAGTGTAAGGGGTGGCCATATGCACTATACAGTATTAGTAAAAATCAGTCTCAAGTAAAGGTTCATTTTTCCCTTTGTTTTTTTCAGGTCACAGCTAAGGCAAATAACGTTAATAATCAACAAATCAAGCCCACAGTGACACAGTAGTAGCACTGCTCATTTGTAGTAAGAAGTCCTGAGGTCACGTCCCAGGGGCTCCCTGCATGGAGTTTGCACAAGGGTCCACGTGTGTTTGCCCTGATATACTCCCACAGTCCTAAGTGATGCACTTTAGGTGAATTATTGATGCTAAATTGCCTCTTGATGTGTATGTGTGTGTGTGTGCGTGTGTTAGGTCACTCTGTGATTTGTTCCTGCTCGTGTCTGCTTGCTAGGATTTGCTCCAACACACCTTTTCTGTATAAGGGGTTTTAAAGGATGGATGGTTTAACAAATACTATAATCTGTCCTTTCCAGTGAAGCTTCTTCTTGTACTTCACCTATGTTTAAAACAAGTAGAGAAATTTATTTCAATGACAACATAGGTCACTGTTTCAGATTTAGCTTGAAAGAGATTATTTCAACTTGAATATGTTGTATGTGGTATTATCCTGTTTTACACATCCAATATCTACTCCTCAGTATACAGCAGGAGCAATTAAAACAGCAGCCAAGCTTCTTCCAGCATGTACCGCCTGTACAAACAGCAGACTGGCGGTCTGAGCAAACCTCTGTCACACGTCACGATTATCTGTATGACAAAATATTTAAAGAACAAAAATGCCATATGTCTCTTTGAAGAAGCAAAATACTGATGAAGAACAGAAAAAGATTCAACTTTCAAATCAGTCAACTAAATCGCACCAGAATGGGATGCTATGCGTACATTTTCTAACTTGTTAAAATAAAAAAGTGCTCATTTTGCCACAACTGAAATATGCAGACAACCAAACATAAAAACATAACATCTTCTGCTACTTGAATATCATTATTTGTGTACTTTTACAGTTTCTTGACTGGTTTATATGCTGAATTAGACTTATGGAGCTATATGCTACTTATTATTTATGTTTATCTTTTATACGTTGGCTTCATCATTTGGTGTGGATAGCAAAGAAAGAATCTCATTGTACAGGGAAATGTGTTTCCTTACTGTGCACATGACAATAAACTTTGAACTTGAACGTGTGCTGAATTGGAGCCTACATGACAGAGACCATAACACAGAAATCATGTGATCCCTGTTTTGTTACAGGTTTTAGCAATGTAGGGTATTTGGCAACAGGCGCGTTTCACTGTAAACTTGCTGACCAGTCAAGAATCTCGCTGTCATCCCTAAGCCGTGTCATTCCACCTGTATAGGATGGTATAATTAAGATGCCGCCCAGGTACATTCAATTTCCTTGTGGTCAGGGTGAGCAAGCCAAGATCAAATGACAATTGTCAGCAATTGCTGATTTTCCTAATGTAATCAGTGCAATTTACTGACCACATGTTGCGATAAAGGCACCATCACACAAGGAATTTTCTTTTGTATAAAGAAAGCACTTTCATTGAATTAATTTTACAGTACAACTAATTTGTAATGTTATTTATCAAACAGTAGTTTGGGAAGCAGCCTTCATGGCCATGCATTTGTGTGATGATTGTATTATTGGTAGTGCTGCTATTGCCAGTTATGTCATATGACACACAGCACACTCTTTTATAGGACAGAATCGATAGGCTACACACTACAATATGCAGTAGGCATCATGGTGGTGCAGCGGTAGTGCTGTTGCCTCACAGAAAGGAGGCCGGGGTTTGTGCCCTAGGTCCTACATGTGTCGAGTTTGCATGTTCTCACCAGGTCTAATTGGGTGTCCTCTACGTGCTCTGGTATCCTCGCACCGCACGAAGACATGCAGGTTAGGTGAAATGCCAACACTAAATTGGCCCTGGTGTGTCTGTGTATAGCCACCTTGTGACAGATTAATACATTTAATTGTATATTAGAGTTATTGGATATTACAGTTAAAAACTGGAATATGGACTATAAACTGGACATTATAGTTAACTGTATTATGACCCTTCGCAGGATTAGTTTTTGAAAATGGATGGACATCAGAAGGTGACTAACATGTCACTGGAATGTGCAATGAAAAAAAAATTTTCTCTTCACCTACCCGTCCTGCCACCAGGGATGAAAAAACTCCGCACTGGACGTATGGGTGATTGAAATTTTTCTGCAACATTAAGCCAATGTAAATTCCAAGTTCGTGTTTTATTTAGTATAGTATAGGAAATGGCTTATGCATGTTTCCCATGAGGCCCAAAAAGATGCACATCGTTTTCAAGACAGAATACACAGTAGAATAAATTGGTTACTAAATAGACTGTGGATTGCTATAAACAGAACAGTGCGCTTAACCAATATTGAGGTGAAAGTTAAGAGAGAGGTAAAGAATTTTGGGGTAACTATTGACGCTGACCTGAATTTTAAATCGTATATTAATCAGATTACTAGGACAGCACTTTTTCACTTAAGAAATATAGCAAAAGTTAGACCTCTTATAACATTACAAGATGCTGAGAAATTACTTCACGCTTTTGTTTTCAGTCGACTAGATTACTGTAACCCACTCCTCTCAGGACTACCTAAATAAGACAGAAATCGATCGCGACTAGTGCAGAATGCAGCTGCCAGAATTTTAACTAGGAACAGAAAATCCGAGCACATCTCTCCAGTTTTGATTTCACTACATTGGTTACCTGTGTCATTCAGAATTGACAATAAAATCCTGCTTAGAGTTTATAAAGCCTTAAATAATCTCACTCTATCCTATATTTCGGAATGCCTTTCACCTTACACTCCAAATCGTAACCTTAGATCTTCAAATGAGTGTCTGCTCAGAATTCCAAGAGCTAAACTTAAAAGAAGTGGTGAGGTGGCCTTCTGCTGTTATGCACCTAAAATCTGGAATAGCCTGCCAATAGGAATTCATGAGGCTAATACAGTGGAGCACTTTAAAAAACTGCTAAAAACACATTACTTCAACATGGCTTTCTCACAGCTTCATTTTAGTGTAACTCTGATATTCTGTATATGCATTTAATTATGTTTTTTTTGTCATTCTCCAAAATCTGTACTAACAACAACCCCTACTTTCTCTGTTGTTCTCTTTCCGGTTTTCTGTGGTGGCGATTTGATCCACCACCACCTGATCAAAGCGCCATGATGTCCCTACATTGATGGATTGAAGGCCAGATATCCATAAGACCATCATTGTCTAATTCTTCCACATGAAGCCTGAAAGCCATGAAGACTGATTAAGATCATTTATGTTAGGTAGAATGCCTACAGGGGGCTGGGCGGTCTCATGGCCTTGAACCCCTGCACATTTTGTTTTTTTTCTCCAGCCCTCTGGAGTTTTTTTTTTTTTTTTTTTTTTTCTGTCTCCCTGGCCATCGGACCTTACTTTATTCTTGATTAATCAACATTGCCAAATGTTTATATTTTTTCTTTTTTTCTTTCTTCATCTTGTAAAGCACTTTGAGCTACAACATTTGTATGAAAACATGCTATATAAATAAATATTGTTGTTGCTGTTGTCAAAGAAGAGAGGCCTGGAGTTGTTAACAAGAGCACAGTCATACAACAAAAGGTGAAAAACTAAGACTGAAAAGTAAAACCAACACATGGAATGCTTTAAGTTGTTAAAAAATATCAAAACCTAAGCACTAAACCAACATTTATTCAAAGTTTGAAATAAGTAATCTCAGTCAAAGAATTAATGGTGCTGCACTGGAATTTAAAACAAGTCTTCATGACATAAATCACGGTACTTCATAGGAGATGGTACCAAGCAACCATGCTTCCTAGGGAGCCATTGTCATGAAACGCTGTCTTAAGTCAGTGCCCACTAGTAGTTCATAGCCCAACAGTACTCATGATGTCCCGAAACATAGATAAAGCACAAAGTATTTTGAAACCAAAGTCACCAATTTTTATTTTAGAAAGTGTCACAATCCAGTAGTTATTGGTGGATATAAAGAACAAAAATCTGCAAGAAAAAGGTTTCACTAAAAGGTAAACAATCCATAAAAACAATATGCAACAATCAAGCAAAACAAAACAGTCAAAGAATGGACACATTTAATGAATAACTGCAAACATTCATTGACGCTAGTTACAGGCAAGGGCTCTGAAAATGTACAAAAGCTGCCAAAACAAAATAACGGTAGAAAGGAAAAGGTTGGATAATTGGTCCAATGGCTCTGTAGCAGCCCACCACCCCAGTGCTAAAGCTCTCCCAAAATCTAGCAGACATCCTGGATTAAAAGGGTTGAAAAATACCTTTAAGACAGCCAACAGCATGGAAAAAAAAACCTTTGCAATACGCATCCCCGGGGATTATTTCTAAAGTCTTAAACAGCAACAAAACATAAAATCCATGAACAAGTAAAGAAAAACTTCTACCATCTCCGTACTGAAACTGTTTTCCCCTTTTCCCATTTCGTTACTCTTGACTGTTGCGAAATCAGCTCCTTACCAGCGTTGAGCAGCATAAAGGGAGAACATAGCCACGAGAGCTCAGAATGAAACCTGTCCGTCAACCGACCACTAAAGAAGAGGACTTCGTCGAGCCAGTAAGTGAAGGCATTGTACAATATCTAAAAATCTGATTCTTACTGGAATGATGTACTAACATTAAGTGTCTTGTGAGGATTCATTTGACGTTACTATCTCACCGTAGCCAGCAAAGGACCTGGTGATGGTTCTGTTACAGTCACACCTATTAACTACCCACTGAAACTGTAAAATATTCAAATTCTTAACAACATTGGTTCTGACCCTTTAACTCTGAGATCTTCGTGGACTCTGTATGTGCATGTGCATCATCCCTGTCATCTCTGTTTTGATTTAGGTGCATTTTAATTTCTTTGGAATATTAGAACATTAGAAAAATCTAGACGAGAACAGGCCATTCAGTCCAACAAAGCTCGCCAGTCCCATCCACTTAATTCTTCTAAAAATAACATTAAGTCTAGTTTTGAAAGTCCTACTTTCTACCACACTACTTGGTAGCTTATTCTAAGTGTCTATGGTTCTCGGTGTGAAGGAAAACCTCCTAATGTTTGTGCGAAATTTACCGTTAACAAATTTCCAACCCTGTCCCCGTGTTCTTGATGAACTCATTTTAAAGTAACCATCTTGATCAACTGTACTAATTCACTTCATAATTTTAAACACTTCAATCATGTCTCCTCTTAATCTTCTTTTGCTTAAACTGAAAAGGCTCCCCTCTATAAATCTTCCCTTATAGTTCATCCCCTGTAGCCCTGGAATCAGACTAGTCGCTCTGCTTTGGCGACGTTAGGGTGGGTTTATGCTTTAAACATCAGTAATTCCAGAGATAACATCATTTTCTTCATTTAAGTTGTCTTCTGGTACCCTCTTTACCACAATGCACTTTTTTTACTTTTGTGGACACCACCAATATAAGGTTCCATTGTAAGGATGCTAGTGGGTGTTACTAGAAGGAGTGTCCTTGAAAGACAGGTCTCTATGGATCACTGAAAGGTCCAAATTCTATTCTTTTTAAAAATGTTATTCACCTCTATTAACGATTCACCCACAGCAAGGAACCTGCAACATCATGTGTTTCTGCTGCTCATTAACAGATGACAATTGCATGTGCAATACTTGATTCTTTTCATATTGCAGAACAGCAGCACTAACTAATAAATGCCCTACAAATGGCGTCACACTGCAAGACACTGATTACACAACAATAGATTCGGAAAATGCACGTTTCTCAATGTTGGCAAATTGCAACACAGCCTTCCTCTTTGTAGCACCCCATGACATGTCACTTCACACCCCCTTGCGGTGTGGGCACCCCATGTTGGGAACCCCTCTCTTAGTTAAACAGACAGACACAGTCAGAAACATTATACAAAATCATGCAGAAGGTTTTTTCCCTAACATCTAACATTATAGACCTGGATCCAGTGCCTGGTTTTTGTCTTTTTGGAGATTGTATATTCCCCCCAATTGTGTGTGGGTTTCCACCAGGTACATACATTTTTCTGCTACATCCCCAAGACTTGCTAGTTATGTTAACTAGATATTCTAAATTGGTCAAAAGTATTATTTTGCATGTTTTAAACAGGTACCTTGGCAATAATGCCAATTCTTGGGTTCTAATCCAAGCCTGCTCTTTGCATAGTTTACCTTGTGTGCTTCAGTTTTAATTAAGTGAGTGTGGCTGATTGCGTCAGCTTGCCTTTGATGATCCTGAGCCCCAAGATTTTTGTCTTCTGCCCATTGCTGCCAAGATGGGTGCTGTCTCACTGCAATCTTGAGATAAGGAAATAAATGAATGAAAGTCCCAACTGTGTCTTCACACCTAGGATTCAATATGTGGTGTGGGACCTGTTTGTATGGTGTTTGCATGTTCTCTTGGGCGCAGCATGGTGGCATTCAGTTTCTCAAGGAATCTGGGTTCATATCCTGTTACGATTACTATCTGCGGGGGCTGCGTTCGTGTGGGTTTTTTTTTCTTGGTTTTGTCCGTTGGCCATTTAAAGATGTTCAGGTTAGGGTTAATTGCTAACTCTAAATTAGCTCTATATGAGTGACTGTGTATCAGTGTGCCCTCTGTTTGACCAGCACGCTGATAAGGCTTGGTTCCAGCCTTGTCACCACGTGCTACCAAGACAAACTCCAATCACCGTGTAACCTTGAATTCAACTAAGTGTATTTGAAAATAGCAGGATGAATGTTGAATCCATGCTGAATCTTTTTGGATATATTGCTTTACCATCACATCTCAGAGACATTCACAAGAGCTGAACTGGCCGGTCCAAACTGACCTTGTATGCGTGTGTGCATGTTGGCCCTTTTCATAGACTGACATCTTAACCAGATTTAGCTCCAAATGTATACTAAAAAGTGCACATGGGTAAAAACATATGTTTGCAAACTGGTTGGATGTATTGAGGACATTGAGTCTAAAATGACAGTTGGGTTAAAAAAGGAATTCCTAGCATCCATACATCCCAGTCATGATTATAGTATAGCATCAAAACCTTCCAGGGTGACTGACCTACATGTAACCACATCCAGTAAATAGACAAACAGATGGAGAACTTCTACCAGAGCTGTTTGAGTCAGTATGTCAGTCATTAGAGTGGACTCAATAATAAAGAGAGGTGCCCTTAGGGCTTCAGAGGGGGAATAATCCAACACAAGTGAGCAACGTTACAGGACCTGAGACTTTTTTTAGGCTAACCAATAGGAAGTAGGTTTACTTGTGCGATGCCTGGGTTGCCCTAAGCTAGCACCCTGATCTTTAGACATCAATAGACGTAAACTATGGATGGTCTGAGCAATTGCGGCAAACACACAGCAAGGGTAGGTGCAAAAGTGCAGAGTGCTTTTACGTTCTACAAACAAGTGTCCAAAACAATAGCGTGGTATTGTCTTTCAAATAACTAACTAAATAATCCAATAAGAAACAGTGTTCCATGGAGGTTACAATCCAACAAATAAATAATCATATAAAAAGGTTACAACGCCAAGGTTAAAACACAGTCAGGAACCTGTCCATAAAATTCAATTTAAGCCTTAACACATCCAATCAAACCAACGTCTCTTCTGCTCACCCTGTAAGGTCTCCTCAGCAAGGGGAGATGTACACCGGCAAGCACAGTCATCCTTTAATCTGGCTCGATTTAAAGCCGCCATCTGGCATACAGCAGGGAACCTTGCCAGCCCTGGTCCCTTTACCTACAGCCTTGCCTTGGCTTTCAGTGGCAGTCACTCTGAGCGGCTGGTCACTCCTGCTACTTGGACTTTTAGCAAAAGCAAACTTTCCCTGTGAGCTGCGTCCGCTCGCTGTATTCGGTGCCACTTCCTGACCAGTTGTCTCCTCACTACTGCACCTGTTCTGCCATGATCCTGCCTCTTTTCCTTTTTCATTCCTTTTGGTTTAACCTTCTACTTCTACTTTTCTTTCCTTTTTCCTTTCTCATTGTCCTATCTATCCTGCTCAGGCTCATAAATATAGTTATGGGCATAGGTGCCTTGATTACGATCCCCACAGTGGTAATGAGAAAACTGCCTGTGCCTACTGCATCTGCACGTGACCCAGTTTGCCCATCAACACCGCAGGGCCACAAGGCCATTTTGCCACATACTGTGAATGTGACCACTCTAATTTTAATAAAAATATTAACACTGCCACAGACTTCTAAACCCACTTTAGCATAACTCGTCAATGGGTCACATCTAAATTTTGTGGAAAGGGCTAATTGTATTACAAAATTAGAACAATTTGACAAGAACAGGCCATTTCACCCACAGAACTTGTCAATCTTATTCACTCTCATGTCTCCAAAATAGCATCATTATTTGAAGGTCCCTGGAGTCTTACTCTACAACCCTGCTTGGTAAATTATTGAATGAGTTAATTGTTCAAAATTAATCCTTCACAGAATTTAACCTGTGACTGCAAGTTCTTGTTAACTCATTTTAAAATAACTGAACGAGTTCTGCGTCCTGGTCTCTGTAATGTAGGCATCAGTTCATCACACAACTCCAAAAGGACAGCCATAGGACATCTAAATTGGCTAAGTCACGAAAAGGACAAATGCCATTAATAGTATTTAAATGACAGAAAATTTTGTGTTTTTGTTTGTTTACATCATTTAATTGTGGCACTTTCTCATTTTAAGAAGTTAGAAAATGTATGCATAGCTTAACATTCTGGTGCGGCTTAGTTAACTGATTGAAAACTTGGATCATTAAATCTGTTATTTATTTGTTTCTGCAAAGAAACAGATATCACATTTTTGTTTTTAAAATATTTTGTCACAGAAGTATGTTTGATGTGTGTGGCAGATATGCTCAGACCACCATGCCGCTTTTGTACTGGCACACATCAGTCACAGGCATGTGCAGTGCCACTGACTACTGATGACCTGTTTTGTCGAGAGTGTCTTTTGGGCATGTAAAACGGGAAGATAGTGAAGGCAACATATTACAGCTGAAATAACCTCTCTTAAACTAAATCTGAAACAGACAATTAACCTGTGATTGTCTGCACTGTGAGAAAACAGCAACCTGGGTGCTTACTCAATGCAATGGCACCTGCTCATGGTCAGGTCAGTATACAAAACTTAACTACAAATTTAATTTTTTTTTCTCTAACTAACAAGAACTGTATGTTTAAAACCAGATCTAAAGCTTTATGTTTGAGAGCATTTCAGAGCAGGAACCTAACAACTAATATACAACAAATATATAAAGATCTTTTGGAATAATAACTAAAATAAATAGTAGGTAGTGCGGCGTGTGGCTGGGACGCCCAGGAGGACCGGAGGAGGGCTTACACCTCCTGCAGACCACGTGGGGGCGACTGCCCTGGTTGCTTTGGGGACCCGGAAGTGCTGGGGGGAAGAAGACCAGGGACACCAGGATTGCTTCCAGGTGCACAGCCGGTACTTCTGCCACACAGGGGAGTGCCGACGGAAGCTAATCGGGAGGCACCTGGAGCCATTCGATGGCTGGAGTCGGGAGGACGAAAGACGAGGTCTTGGTGGAGAGGAGTGGAGGCATAGGTAAACATAGATTAAATATGGTTAGTCTATAACAGGGGTTCTCAACGTCAGTCCTGGGGACCCCCTGTGGCTGCAGGTTTTTGTTCCAACCAGATTCCTAATCAGTGACAACACCTGATAACACTGATCTCAATTAATTAGCTGGTATTTTTTTTCTCTTCTCTTATTCTACATTAAGAAAGCACCACAGCACCCCCTGCTCGCTTCGCTTGCCCACCCCCGTGTTTGGTTTACCGGATATACATTTAAAGAGATTGTTATTTTCATGGGAATTGTTACATATGCATTATTTTCCCTTTTACTTTAAAAACTTTTGTAAAAACAATACTTGTCCTTTATTTCCGGCCCCGGGCATGGTTACATCTCTTTCTCGCAGGACGTATAACGCTGCTCACGTTGTGAAGTGGGAGAGGCTGAATGCATGCTAAGGAGATGCCGTCGGATCATCTGCTGTCTTTCTCCTTGTTGCATGTCATTGTTTTAAGAGCTGGGAGTACATGATGTGTGTCTGCCAAAAGCAATCCAACAACTGCTTGGTTAGATGCCCGTGGACTTGTTTTAAATGATGGCTCACTGCCTTGTCTCGCATGACATTTTAAAAACAATACTTGTCTTTTATTTCCTGTCCCAGGCATGGTTAAATCTCTTTCTCGCAGGACGTATAACACTGTTCTCGTTGTAAAGGGGGGGCAGCTGCTGTCGGGCAGTCATGGGTGAAGAGTGCATAGAGAAGGGGACTTAGTACACATCCTTGTGGCACACCAGTGCCCAGGAGTCCAATTAAAAATTGAAGCTAATTGGAACAAAAACCTGCAGCCACAGTGGGCCCCCAGGACCAATGTTGAGAACCCCTGGTTTATAAGATTACAAATACTTTACTGCATTTGTATGATGAGTACATAAAGTTTTTGCACTGCTTCCAGATTGATGCCATATAGAAACTGTTTACATGAAACAACTACTGACATGGGAATATTCTATTTTATAATATACTGGCATCTGTCAAAATAGAGCAAGCTGATGTTATATATTTTTAAAAAAAAGGTTGGCTAAAACTGTCACTATAACAGCATAAAAAAGGTCACAAACTTATGCTGGTAATAATAAAGGAATACTTTCATGAAATATTTATAGCCTTTGTTCACTTTTGATGCTTTCATCATGTAGTACTTTCCAACAATACCTTTACCACTGCAAAATTCAATTTTTCGAAGTGAAAGGAGAGAGGAAAAAAATATTAATTACAAGACTGTATTACTATAATTTAGTATTGTGTTATTTCTTTATTGCAGAATGGCTAATTTGAATATTTATGTATAAAGCAGTCACAAACCTAACTTTTCAGGTAGGAAGAAATATTAATATCATTTTACTTTGTTTTCCCATGCATATAACTTATACTGAATCTTCAATGGTCTATGCAATGGCTATGCTGATATCAAACTAAACTTAGGCCATAAAGCAATAAGACTCAAACAGTTACTTCATAACTTCACCAATAAGCACATTTGCAGTAAATACAACAAAACCACCCCTCGCATGACCTCTAGTGGCAAGAAAAGGGATTTGTAATGCAAACTGCAGGTGCTGGGCACAGACACATTAGGTTTGGGCTGTCACTGATTGTATTCTTAACACTTCAGATTCATATTCTCAGGCATGTACAGGGCAATTTATTTAGAATTTTAAAAGTAAAATTAACATTCATTTTAAAAAATATAATCAAAGGTAAATAAATACAAATAAAACATGTTCCTTTAAGGTGTTAAATGTTCTTGCTATGTATCTCTAAAGAAAAAGTATATGAAAATGTTATAGGCACATAATGTGTTTAAAAGGAAAAAGAAAAAAAAAAATAAATAGAAATTTGCAGCAAATGCTTATTGCATGTTTTTTAATCTTTTCCAATAGGTTTTCTTTTTCTAGCCAATTTACCAAGAAACAGGCAAATTGCTAAGTATAGTTATATATTTTGTGATTTTTGCCAAGGGAATTTCAGGCAGAAAAGCACATGATGAGATCCCAGAAAGTTCATAGTAAAGACAGGGAAGCATGCAATCACCATGTAGAGGCAGATTATCATCAGAGGTCGTTTGCTCTAGATGTGCAAAGGATGTTCTGGAAAAAGGTATGGGTTGAGTCATCCAGAAAAGGAAACAAAAAGGGAAACCAGAACAGAAATGTGTCATGTTCCTCCAGAATACTGGGGGCAGTGAAACCAGGAACTGGCAGGAATGTCCGAGTTCTCTGTTATTAGAGACAAGAAGGCAATGAAGGACTGCAGCATTACTGGAATGAAGATTTTGAGAATTTAGTCCCAGGTGCAAAAAATGGGGGGTTACAGGGGACCTACAAGGGACTCCCTAATTAACATACCTAAAGCCTCAAAATCAAGATTGTGAAGTGTTCCTAAATATACATTTTTAAGACATGTTTTGCTGGTCTAAACTACTCAGTGCTCTTCACACTATTTATAGACACCAGACCTCTATGTGGACAATGTCTCACTATGGAGAAAACATGCATAATGCTCGAGCACCTGGCTCAAAAAAGAAACACGTGACTCATGGAAAATGGTCTCAGAATGACTCTCGAGTACATTGAGTGTGTCATCCAGATGGATGGAACCATTCAAATAAACAGCTGTGATATCAAGAACGTCACTGAGCTCAAGCACCTGGAATTTCAAAAAGGTTCAGAAAGCATGTTGCATAGTAGGGTCCAATGCAATTGTGCAATTACTAAATAAATAAAGAAGCGCTCAGGTTTCGCAGGGGGTGCAGGAGTGTGGATATCAGAATGGTTGAGTGCCTTTGGAGGTTGATTGGCTGCTTGTGCCTAAAATTGCAGACACGTGCAGTTCAGCTAATTGCCTGTTCAGCCCTCTGGAGGTTTTAATCAGTGCAAGTGCACCTGCATACCTAGCAGTATGGAGCAGCAAGCCTGAGAGAGCATGGTGGAGAGGAGGAAGATCAGAGGTTAAAGTGAAATATGGAGAGAAGGTAGGATCAGAAGGAGCCCAAGTAGTATAAACTAGGCAGGCAGTCGTGAAAGTGGGTCCCTGGACGAGAAGTGTGGGGCTGAATAAGGTCACTCCTACTGAGCAGACCGGTAGCAGGAATGTCAAGTGCACTGAGTTTGTTCCCACCAGTTGGACCAGGGAAATGGTGGAAGTGGCAAAAAGGTACAAGGTCCCACTGATGTCAAGTGACTGCTGGGAGGACACCGAAGCCTGGATTTGAATTAATTGACTGTACCTCTCGAGAGGATGTCTTCTCTGGCTGCAAGATCCTTACTGGCTGAGCAAAGGAGATGCTGTTCCAGATAGAAGGCTGTACAGATTTCTGCCAGGGTTTTTACCTTGATTTTATTGAATTATTTGTTATTTATCTCGAGTTTTAACTTCCACTAAGTCACTTAATTTTTGTGGATTATTTATTTATTGGAGAGCACTGTACTGATTTACACTTTGTTGTTTTGAACCTGTAACTGTTTTGTTTTTAAATAAAAGCACTATGCACTCTTTTGTACCATACTCTTGCTTGTATGTGTCCTTATTTTTCTCAGCTCACTCCAGTCATTCTGGTTACAACTATCGACAGCAGAAAGTTTGAATGCAGCCAAGGACCATAGATTTAACCTAGACGTCTCCTAGCTCAAATAATATCAAATCACTGGCGTATTCTGTGATTAGAAGACGCCCAAATGTTTCAAGGTGAACCTTTATAAGATGGTTGTGCGCCCAGTAGCAATGTATGGTACAGAATGCTGGCCCAGTAAGAACCAGCCCTGCAATTAATGGAAATGAAATGATACAAGGGACACTCAGATTAGCTAGATGGGACTGAGTTATGAACATCAACATGAGGAAAACTATGGGTATGGCTCCAATCACCGATAAGTCAGGAGAGGCATGACTTTGGTGGTATAGCCATGTCATTTGCAGAGAAGACCACATGGTAACGAAAACTGCATACAGCCCCAGCCCTTCCAGGAAGCATCCATGTGGCCAGCCAAAAGAAGTGGTGGCTTGATAGACTCATGGAAAACATGTGGCACTTGAACTCAACACCCAAGGATGCACTGCATTGAAACAAGCTAAAATGACCTATAAGATGACAGACTAAACAATAATGCGGGAGAAACACTAAAGAAGAAGTGCTCATTAGTAAGTTTGTGAGAAAATATGTTCAAATACAAATTCAAAATAAGATAATTGTTATTATGTTTATTTTAGCCTGCTTTACCATCAAAAGGATTTGTTTCTGCCTTCCATTCTCTCAACTAACTAGCTGTGGCGATGGCCTATGGCAGGGTGATGAATTACAGTAGTTCGCTGAATGCTGAGATTTTAATCCACATGGTAAAAAAGCAGTTTTAGTCATTAATATCTCATTTAGCCTAACTCGTCTAAGAAACAAGGAAAACAGTACTCTCTGCTGATACATTTTGGAATTACTTGTGGAAAAAATGAAACTGAACAATGAAAATCTCTCAAATAAATAAAATTCTAGTGAAAGATTTGCTACTGATGATGCTGACATTAGCATTTCAGTGACAAGTGAGCTGCAAGCTTCTGCTCTCTCTGTTCCTTTAGCCCATTTCCTTATTTCCTTAAATTTTGTCATAGTTTTAATCCATTTTTATTTTCTCGTATACGAGGTATAGGAAAAGTATTTTAATCGTCCAAAGATTTGATGTCGAAATTTTGATGAATCTCGATGTTTTAGACCTCCCTGACTCTCTCATATATGCATCAGAAACACAGAATGCAAAGAACATGAATTTTTTTCTAAAATCAAAATCTTTCCTACTTCAAAGTGGATGTATTTGGTAAGTTTTAAAATTATATTACAAGGTCACATAACAAGAGATTAGCAATAACATTTTATAGCCTGTTTTTATTTTTTTGCATATGAGGTATAGGGAAAGTATTGGAATCCTCCAAAAATTCCATTTCGAGATTTTAATGAATCACGACATTTTAGACCTCCCTGAGTCCGAAAATACCATTTTTGGAATTATGTCTATGTCTATGTGTGTGTGTGTGTGTGTGTGTGTGTAAACACGATAACCGAGTACGCTTTCAGTTAGGTCAACCAAATTTTGCATACAAGTATTAGATGCAAAAAGTAGATATCTACCAACTTTGGGCTATTTCCATTAACTGGAAGTGGTACTTTACCTTTTATTTTTCATTGAGACTTCTTTATTTTCCTGGGCCTTTGAAACCTATAGTACTTAGTACCACTTTAGTTTTTTTTAACTTTCGTTTTGATTTGAGATCTTTTGTTTGTATTTTTCCATCATGTTCTGAATTTACTAAAATGCCATGATTTCTTTTTTTAAGTACAACTCATGCTCTGTTCTGTGGGGAAGAAATATGAAGTGATTAGTGATGGATTTTGCCTCTGCCCTGCAGTCAGTGCATTTGCCATGGTCAGAGCGTTTTGATGCTCCATAAGCACTCACATACAACACTAATTATCATATGCATATTCTAAAACACTTATTGAAAAATCATATACTACCATCGTAAGATTTCAGTTTTGAGCCATCATTTAAGCACTGACAGGATTCGTCGACTAATATGGACTATTTTATACACCGTTTTTCACCATGTCCTTTCTTAAAGGTGGAAACTGGCAGAAGCTCAGTTGTGAACAATCACTTTACTATGTATCAGTAAATAGACTGGAGAAGGCAGATTGGAACCATAAATACAATATATATGACAATAAAGACCTCTAATTGCTTTAATTTATAATACTTCTTCAAGGTAGGAAGCTGAGAGGCCATTAAGGGTAACTGTGAGCCCTTAAGCTCACAGCCTTAAGCTTGGGTTTGATTACCAATGTAATGTTGCAGTTCCAAAAGACAGCTATGTATCTAGAATAAGACCTTCTTCTTTCTTCGAGCTGGCATAGGGTGACTTTAAAAGCCATGAAGCTAGAATTGTGGTTGCATCTGAGGTCTTCCCTCAGTCAGTAATGATACCTGAAAATAAAAAAGCTTTCTTACTTAAATAACCTACTCAGTAATCTCCTTAACATTATTTCTATTGGAAGCTGGATACAGAAAGGGTTAATGTAGACATGATCTCACTTCTCTAATTAGAAAAGGTAATTCCCACACAGAAAGAAAGTCCAAAAGTAACAGGCAATAAAGTTCAAGACTTTATAGCTGTAGAAGCTTAGTTCTAAAAGACTTGAGATAGATAGCGACATGAATTGACTTGCAGATTTAAATTAGTGAGATGGGTGGCTTAAGCAAAATACTCTTGACTGGGTCAGAAAGGTCAGGAAACCAGTCAAACTAAATGGGATTTTTGTAGATTTAGCTGAAAAAATAGAAAAAATGCAAAATTCATAAAAAGGAAGATGAAATAATAGTTGAGAGCATAAAAACACAAGCACTAAAAGCTTGATTACATGGATAAGCATTGAAAAGCACAAGAGCCTGCTTAAACACTCCAGCAATAAACATAAATGCTGATGACTAAATAATTGCAATGATCAGTGTTTGTAATTATGAATAAGTAGGGGATTGTGAGCCTAAAATGTTGGTCAGATGCCACTCCAACAATTAATCTTACATGTGCCAGTTGCTAAACCTGCAGTCAAAGGTGGAAGTTTTTAACTTATTTTAAACACAATACAACAGTCTTTGTTTTTCAGCATCAATGCATTACACAATTTATCAACCTTTGCCAGTGATGGCTTCTCAAAAGAGGCAATCAAATACAGTGTATTGATCATGTTATCTTTGATTTGTATGTAGAGAAAAAAATGAAAGACTAAATTAACTGATTTGCCAACAGAATGTTTTATACAGTATTATGTTGTTGGCAAATGTGATAGTGGGGTGTTAAATGCATCATTTATTTTAACAAGATGTAAATTGCCCTGTTGGTGAGGCCACTTACACTCAAACAGAAGGCTTTGCATCATGGCATGTTTATTTTAACAAAGTCTCTTGCCAACTGCAATAAAACCAAAGAGGCTAATGTTCATAGACATGATGTGCGTCATGAGAGTTTGGCAAACAACTGCTGTGACTCTGCAGTTGGTCTCTAGAGCAGCAGGGAATGAAGAGGAATATGGCAGAGTGATGTCAACTTACTCAAGCAAACTGACAACATTAACATCTGATTTGTGTTATGACATCAACCAGAGCCAAAAAAGAAGCATATATCAGCAGGTAAACAACAGTGCTGGTGACTAAGGCATGCATTTGAAAATGTCTGCATGACACTGATTGTCAACGATAATGAAATATGCCACCCCCTAAAGTGAACCAATTCCTATCTTCATATCATGTTGTGGGAATTTTTTAGATTATTATTAATAATGTTATATAATACAACTTTAGTGATGAGAAAAGGGGTGAATCACCTGAGCATCGAGCAAAATGAATGAGACAAATAAGCAGGTAAGACGTACTTGTTTAAAATAACCATTAGCTATGGATTATTAACTGTTTATACACCTAGCATTATTAAACCAATTCTTAGTCTTTTTTAAATGTATCAAGGCATTGTAATCATAATGTTCTAAAACTGAATAATGACCACTATAAAAAAGATGTCATACAATGATTGTAATATTTGTATTATGTGATATCACCTACTGTTGAATTTTGCTCTGTACTTGTAATATTTCTATTGCATTCTATTTCTATTTCTATTTTTATTATTATACTGTACATTGAGGATTACTTGGGTTCTGTTCTGTGTATTGTATTGTATTTACCCCCCTTTTTTCACACCCACTGCATGCTCGACATACTTGGAAAGGGGTCTCTTTTTGAACTGCCTTTCCCAAGGTTTCTTCCATTTTTCTCCCTACAAGGGTTTTTTTGGGATTTTTTTCTTGTCTTCTTAGAGAGTCAAGGTTGGGTGGTTGTCAAAATACAGGGCCTGTTAAAGCCCTTCTTGTGTGATTTTGGGGTATACAAAAATAAATTGTATTGTATATTCAAATCAATTTAATAAAGCGCACTATACAGTAGTTATAATTATAGTTAGAATAATAATTATATAAAACAAAATTACATGCACTAAAACCCCAACAAAGAACCACCATTGACAATTGTATGATTAGTCTGCTGATTGTGGGAATTAACTTAAAGGGAACATGGTAAGGTGAAGTTGCCAGGACTTGAAGGCTAACCGACTCACTACAAGATCTATGACCCCATCCTGATTCAGGTCATCAATGTAATCTTTAGATGAGCTCTAGGAACATCAGCTCATTTATCTTCAGGGCAAGATGGAAGCAACTTCATGCAATATCTTTTCAAAACTAGAGTGCAATAGTGAATGTCTACCTTAAAGAACAAGTTCTGTATTTGTCATGTTGTAGTTATTTCTTCACATCATGGTATTGTGATGCCCAGCACAGTTCACCCTGGACATCTTGTAGTTTACAGCAGCATGTCAGTGGCAGAGTAATGAGACAGAGACCCACAAACATATAATTGAAAAATAAAGTTTTTTTTTATTTACACTGAATAATGTATAAAAAACTAAAAGCAGTATTGTGTCATCAAACAAAAAACAAACTTACAATCTCAGTCACACAAAATAATACATAGGAATAAGTACAAGTATTGACAAACAGTAGATGACTTTGTTCTTCTTTTCTTTCCCCAAAAAAAAATCAAGAAAAGAAAATGCTAATTTTTATATTGTGGTGATTCTTTTGAGTAAATAAATCTTCACACGAACAAAATAAAGTTTTGGGGACCGTCCCCGTATATTGTTGTACAGACAATAATGAAAAGAAAGCGATTCAGAGTCTTTGCAAGTACAATGAATGTTTTACTGATCACAAAATGGCGGCTTTATAGTAAGAATGAATCATATGACAGGAAATGGTTGGCAGGAAGTGACGTTGCAGCAGGAACCGGAAACAACGTCATCATGATTGGCCGGAAGTGAGGTGATTTGTGGGAGCCGGAAGTGACGTCATCGAGGTTGGCCGGAAGTGACATCTTGGCGGCCATTTTGGAAACCAGAAGTTGTGAGATTATTTCTCTTCAGGTTTTCTGTTGATAAAAAGAAATCCAGGTAAGTACCACGTGGTGACCCACTATCTCGCGATGTTTCACTCACCTTTAAGCTCTTTGGCTGCCTCCTAATCGCATATATGTGACAATATACAGTATGCTAAATAACAGTAAACAAATGTCTCACTGACCCCACTATCTTGTTTTAGGGCTTTGCTTCCTATATTCACTCCCTAGTGAAGTGTTCCTTGTTAGCTTGATACCGGAGGAAAGACAAACTCTAGCTTCACATCCTTTCCTTTTTGCCATGGCCTATTTCCTTTCTTACAGAACTCCCGTTCCTCCTCCAGAAGCACCCTCTTCAATGAGTTCCTACTCGGACACACACATGCCAGCAGATGAACATGATCACTCTCTATCCATCCGGTAAGCATTCCTATATATCTGTTTTTCACACTTTTTGACTTATCCTTGAGCAAGAGCCTTAACCAGAAAATTGCTCCAGGGACACTGCACAATGGCTGACCCTGCGTTCTCATCTTCAAAGGTCAAGGAAAAAGACAATTTCCACTTGGGGATTAGAGTGTATCAAATATTTAAATAAACTTTTATCCCCCCCCCACCATGTAGCACAGGGAGCCTCCCTCAACTGACCCAAGTCTTGCTCTCATGAGGTAGCCATTAGCTTACCAGTCTCTCTCCTTTCATTGACACATTGCCCTTGGGTAAAGTGATTCCCTCTTCAGAACTGTTTACACACAGAAAAAAATCAGGAGTGGTCTCCACTAGACTTTTGTGTATACTCAGATATGGGGATGGATATTTGAGGAGTAAACCACAAGACAATGATTATATTTTTATATTATGTACATTAAAGAACCATCAACAACAAATCAAATCAAATAAACAATATATCAAACAGTTATTATAAAGTAAAGTTGAATAAATCAGAATAAAATTTATTTGAATAAAAAGCAAAGTATCACTTCCGGTTAGCAGAAACAGCCCAAAAGATGATAGAAACCTACATTTTGTAACTAATACTTGTATTCAAAATTTAGTTGACCTACGTGAAAGCATACTCAAGTTATCGTGTTTACATACACACACACACACACACACACATACACACACACACACACACACAGACATAGTTCCAAAAATAGTATTTTCGGGAGATCCAAAATGTCGAAATTCATAAAAATCTTGACATTGAATCTTTGGTCGATTATAATACTTTCCCTATATTTCGTAAACAAGAAAGTAAAAACAGACTATAAAATTTTATTTGTGATGTGACCCTGTCACAAATATAATTTTAAAACTTACCAATACATCCACTTTGAAGTAAGAAAGAGTTTGATTTTAGAAAACATTTTGTGTTCTGCGCATTCTGTGTTTCTGATGCATGATTGTGACAACAAAAATAAAATGTAATAAATCTCATCACAGATTCCTGGTACTATTATCTTGAGGTAAGGATACTGTTCCCTTGTCTTTTTGAAGTATCTGTTGTGAGTTTTGACATCTACCCTGGATGCACCCCAATTTGTAAAATTTCCATAGTTTCAGGCTGCTTATCATCCTATTTTTGTCTCTGCAGTTCTGTTGTTATATTCTGCCAAAAGATGCTCTGCACAAAAGATGCATCAAGTGTATGATATAGTGACAGGTCTGTCAGTGTGCCCTGAAACCATCTGTTTTGAGTATGCATCTGCCATAATTCAAAATGAGCCAGTCTTGGTGGCACACATTTTTTTTCATGATTTTCATGTGAAGAGCATAATAGTGTTTTTGGTCTGCAAAAATAATGCCTCTGACTTTCATTACTGTCTACTTTCTTTATGTCTTCAAACAACAACAATGGCAAAAAGAAAACACACATCTTTTGTAGCTAGTTTTGGTTTTGTCAAATAGCATAAACTAAGCAATCTCTGCAAGTGCTACTGGTGTCATATTTCTAGGCCATATTTTTGGATCTCTTGAACTGGTAGTTCAGCCTGCCTGTAAAAGTATACATATTGACAGTGGAAAAGGCTGATGCTACTGTGATGTCACTTTATTCCTGCCTCCTGCTCCACACAGCCCTCAAAACAGTTGTGGAAAGTTCTCCAAAGGCCTTGTCCACACTGCTAAGTTTTTGTTTAAAAGCTCCGTTCACACTACCATGGCATTTTTAACCTTCAAATATAACTACTTTTCAAAGCCATACATTTTCTTAAAATGGTGGCTCAGCACTGCAGTCTTAATGGATGAAAACACAGACTCTAAACACACTCTGATTGGTTCATGTTTATTACATGACTTTCCTTATTGGACCCTACTCATTGAATTTTCTCAGCTGCTTTGCTCACTTTATACTTCTGCCTTGCTCTTAATTAAAATTCACCTCATCATCAGTCCAAACAGAACAACAGAAGAAAGCACTAGATGAGAACAGACCATTCAGCCCAACAAAGCTCGCCAGGTCTTCCAAAATAACATTGTCTAGTTGTGAACGTCCCTAAAGGCTTACTGTCTACCACAATACCTGGTAACTTATTCCAAGTGTCTATAGTTTTCTATACCCTTAACAATTTTCCAACTGTGTCCCCATGTTCATGGCAAACAACTCACAATACCCACAAATCACCCTCTGCACCCCACAATTCCTTGTTTAAAGACAATGAGTTTGACTTTACTCTCTTGACTTAACCTCTACTCTAGTCTGCATTTAACAGTAAACACAAACCTTAACACAGAGCATACCAAACATGAAACAAATCTATATGTGACTCCACTACAAAATGAACAATTTCAATCACCTGATATAATAAAGTATTATAATAGTCCATTCTGTTTGAAAGAAATTAATGAAGTTGATTTCAGGATTCTGTAAATTAGGAAACTGAATTTCTAGTCAGAAGTTAGTATGGATTAGAATGTGTAGAAGTGTAATAATGGGAGGTCAGATCTGTATAGAAGAAAACACTCAAATTTATGGTTGCATAGAAAAACTAAAGTTCATGTTTTTGATATTAAGAGCCATTGTACCAAATTCGCCATGCACCATCTACTTCTTGCAATTAATGGAATGACCTCCATTCAAAAAGAAAGGTTCTATTTTCCAATTACTCCAAATTTAGTAACAAACAGGATAATTTTCAGGATGAATTTAATAGATAAATTTAACAGCATCATAAAGGAAAGTTAATATTATCCATCCATCCATCCAGTCATCCATCCATCATTACAAAATGCAAAAATATTCAGATAATGCATACCCTCAAAAAAAAAAAAAAAAAAAAAAAACTGGCAAGGATGATTTTGGGCGTTTTGGGGGTATAGTTAAAAAAACAAGAAGACAAATTGTGGAGGTTGTTAGTGGGATAACAATTGTATGTTGAGGATTTGGTGGGTGAAGCATGCTAAAATTCAGGCATGTGTTGATCCAATGAGTTAGGCACCAAAAGGAAATCTATTGTGATGAATATCTGCATTACTTTATACTGGGATCAGGAAACACATCCAATGTTTGAGAGTTTAACACTAGAATTACCAGAGCCTACGAAAAAACTCGTAAATCAGTCCCAACCTTAAATCGCTTCTTAAAATCGTTCACAGCTCTCCACCAGCATCCTTTGTCATCTAAATGTGCTGATAAAATCAGGCTGCAAGCAGCCGGGTATTCCATTCCCCCACCGACTTAGAACGTGCACAAACCTCTCCCAGCTCATGCTCATGTGGTGCAGGATCGAACTCGCAACCTTTTGATTCCCAGTCAGCAGCTGATTCTATTGGCACCACAGAGGCAGTCATAATGAACGGATGTCAATGTCACATGTTAAGGCGGCATTTTGTTTCTGCAGTTATATTTTTGAATAAAAGCGCAATTGTTGTGTTACATTTGTACTTTTTGTGGAAGTATTTATTTGTTATTTGGACTTCAGGCTTCATACATTATATAGTATATGCCTACATTTTGTCATCTACTACTAGAATATAAAAAACGTTTCTGTTTTAACAATGTGTTTACACAGATTACTGTAGAAACAACAATCTATTATTTCCACTCTAAAACTCCACTTCACTCCCAGAAAATCAATCAAGGCATGAGCTGGGAGAGGTTTGTGCACGTTCTAAGTCGGTGGGGGGATGGAATAGCCGGGCAGGAAACAAACCCCGGGCAGGGCACCAGCCCACCAGAGGGCACACACAAACGGGACAATTTAGGATCGCCAATACACCTGAACTGCATGTCTTTGGACTGTGGGAGGAAACCCATGCAGACATGGGGAGAACATGCAAACTCCACACAGGGAGGACCCAGAAAACGAACCCGGGTCTCCTAACTGAAAGGCAGCAGCACTACCACTGCACTACCATGCCACCCTGCTTGAAGGAATATTGGATGAATAAGCAGAGAGACTGTTTAATTTTTACTGCTGCACTATAGGAGTGTTCCTTTCTGGTCGCATCACTGTGAAGTGGGGAAATCAGTCCACTGAATTCAGAAGTTCAGAGGGTTGTTAAATCTAAAAACATAGTGACCAACAAATTTCTTAAACAAATAATAATAATAAATCATGTATTACTTTGTGCAGGAACTTTTCTCCTTTCTTAGTCCTAATCAAAGTTACCTCAGCATTAACTCTTAGACCTTTAGGGTTCAAATGGAGCTTTCATCATGTAGTTCTACGTGGCATTAACAGATAAAAGTAATAAGCTGGAGAGAGTGACTGCTGGATTTTCATCATGTTTTCAATATATAATGCAGAAATTAGCAAACAAGAATATAACTGAGCTTAGAATTCAATCAAAGACACAAAACTGCCTCTGATACAGTATTTGAATAAATTGAAAGCCTGAAACCAAGCACAAGTGTCACGGAAAATACTCAGTAAACATAGAACAGTCTTGAGCCATCATGAACTCTAAACATGGCCGTCCTTTATTTACACCTACAAGTGGAGTTCCACATGCTCTTGTTAATGCAACATGGCAGACTGAAGAAATCTAACAGAAACCTTCCTTTAATTAGTTAGGCTCATTTAAATATAATATATAACTAATCAGCATATAGATAAATGGTATGGCTCAGAAACCCACCTCTGCTATTAAGCATTAAGTCCCAAAATAGTTCATCATTAAGAGTCATGGGTTTATACCTGGGTAAAAGAAATAAGACTCATATATGTAAGCTGTTATCAGAAAACAAAATACAAAGTTAAATGTTAAATATAATCTAATTTTGTATGTAAATGTGCTGGTACAAATTTCAGAAACAGGCAGGCAATTTCAAGTACATTTTTCTCGTACATTAGACTTGAGGGCCCCTGCCACTTAGTAGCAGTGTATTTTGTTTTTTAGGCTAGTCACTAAGTACTACTTTTGTGTGTTTTCTTTTTTTTTTTCCAGTACTCCGTGGTTACTCTACTGCCCCCTAGTCTAAATATGTTACAGCCACCTTTTATTGGCTAACTAAAAAGATTACAATATGCAAGCTTTCGAGGCAACTCAGGCCCCTTCAAAATGCCTTTAACATGTCTAGAATGTCTTCCAGAAGGAAAATGCAAAAAAACCCTTGGCATGAGAAGATGAATAAACCAAAACATCTTTATAAATAAGGATCTATTTCAAAAAGGGAAAAGTAACAAGAAAGGCTTAAACTGTGGAATAGGTTTGAGCTATAAAGGCAATCTTCAGCAAACAAGTCCCAGTACAAAATCCATTTGCAGAATCCAGAAACCTGAGTTGAATTAATCAAAACCCCAGAAAATCCACACGAAAAACAACACTCACAAAGAACTCCTTCACAACTATAATACACCATTCTCAAGATCTCCTTTTTTCTGGATTAGAGGAATAATCCACCCAAAAAATGATATTTTTATGTGCTACTTATCCATGTAGTTTGTAGTGATGGTTGAGAAAAAATTTTAATCTCATGTTTTCAGGCAGAATGAGAGAAAAAGCTTTATGAGAGAACAAAAACCCAATGACAAGTCAGGACTCTTGGCCAATAAATGAGCGGGAGAGGCAGATCTCAATAAAGCACATTCAAAAGCAGATTTGTGGAAATGCCATTCCAGTTTACGTTGTACACTGACTTTTCTGAAAGTAACTGTTATTAACATCTTAGCAAAAAATGCATGTGATTTGAATGTTTTGAACTGGACAATGAACACGTGAATTACGCAAAATGAATAACATGAACTTTATTTCTTTTTCCCATAGAAGTTTTCACATTGTTTGCCTTTGTATTGTGATGATCACCATTGGAGGCTGTTATACTGTATCATAAACATTTTTCTCTTGTTCTTCATGAAAATATGATAAATTTTTTGCCAGGCCATCACTATGAACTAATGGAGGTAAATAATTGTATCCAACGGGGACACACGCTCCCTGGGACTGTGTTCATTTCAGGTTTGTAGCTCATACTTTTAAACTTTATATATGCCTTCAGTAACTGTGGAAGACATACTAAAACATGAGAAATATGGTACAAAAGAAAGAATATATTTAACTTGCTGTAAAATGCAACTTTCACTTCTAATATACATTGCAGTATAATAATTTTATACATACATACAGCCAAAGAGAAGACAATTTTAGAAGTCCATTTGTTTAATAGTTCTTCAGTGGATTCTTTGACAACTGCATGCCAATCCTTTAGTGGAATGTGAAGGCACACTTTTTAGCATAGAGTTGACATCACATTTCAGCTGGCAGGGATTCTAGTTTTAAGTCGTTCTAGAAGGCTTTTATACCTACACTTTCCACTGATGAATACAATATATGGATTAGTTCCGATTTAGCACAATCAGTGAGCTATCTGCAGTGAACAATGCTATGTATATGGATAAGGATGCCATCCATAAAATATAGCACATTCTTTTATTATCTGCTAAGCCTTTCCATTTCACAGTTTTCATATTACTAGGAAAAAATATTCAACTTTTAGCAAGCCTTATACATTATACTAATAAAATGTATGTTGTGAAAGCCACGGGGATGTACAGCTTCCCAAACCCGGACACAGACAGGCACAAAGACACAAGTCCAAAAGTAGCACACAGTTCATTTCTATTCCCCAGCTCAGTACACAATAAACAATCAACAACACTACTCAGTCCCTTCTCTTTCTTTCTCCTTTCTCTTACTCTCTTCTTCTGCCACATCCACTCCTCTTCCAGCAAGCTTTGTCCAGCTCCTCCCGACTCTGGCTCCTCCTTCTTTATAGTGCACCCGGAAGTGCTTCAAGTGCTCTTTGATCCTCGTCTGGCAGCAGTCCCGAGTGTGGTGGAAGTGCTGCAGTCCAGGGCTCCGGAACTTTCCAGGTGCCTCCTAGTGGTGGCCAAAGGCCCCAGCAGGGTTTAGCTTCTAAGCTCCAAACTTGTTACCCATTGTAATCCAAGGGAATTTCCATACTCGTGTTCCGGGGGAGGTATTGCCGTGAACATGTCCTCTCCCCTGGTCCTTCCATCAGAGGGGCATCCCGGCTGGGCAAGGGCCTCAGCCATCCACCACAATGTATATGTGTGTGCTTAACATAAGTATATTAGGCCCACAAATTACAGTTTTACCTAGTTATTTCACAGATCTGGCTATAGTAACATAAAAATAATATAATGTTTAGGTGGAGTATTCCTTTAAACAGCCAGAGGAGAGTCTCAGGAATAGTAATCTCAGGGTGGCCTGCTGGGGTATGAGCCACAAAGCAAAAAGGACATAGAAGCACATCACATAACACATAGAAGCACAATAGTTAACAATTAAAAAAGTAAAGAAAACTATTAATTAATTTATTAATTATTTACTAGGGGGTTCCCCCCTGCTTGCTTCGCTTGCCAGCCACTTCGCATCTCTTGTGAAGAGGGGGGCTGAATACACCCCAAGGAGATGCAGTCGCTCCTCTGAAACCCCCTCTTAAACAGTGATACAATGGGAAACAAAAACAGTTTCTTTTTTTACCTCCTCTTTACTCGATCTGCTGCTG
>JANRMT010062854.1:624063-647498 GCA_026402145.1 Polypterus bichir lapradei | reverse complement strand
ATATAGTAGATTATTTATTAATATAAACTATAATTTTACATAAAAGAGAAGAAGAAACAGAACTGACAGAACAAGGAAATTTTACAATGATAAAAAAAATTAAATACACCAAACAGAAACCTAAGCAAGGCTATTACCCTGGCTGAAACATAACAGTGGTTTTTCATGGCTGTAATATGGACTACTAAAATAAAACCCACTGACAGAATATATGAACTCAGTACAGACCCAAACCTGCTAAAAAACTACTCCACTGCAGACAATATACTTTCATTTTTTTAACATTATAAGCAAAGGAAATAATCATAACAAGAAAATGGTAACTTTGCCTGGTGACACCCTTTCATAATGTCAATTAACACTAAAGATCTGCTAGCAAAATGCCAGTAAGCACAATTTCACACCAAACAATCACATGCTGGTTTGTTGGGGATGTGACTTAAGAACAAAAGTGACTTCATTTCTTCACATGCAGTAAAGCTGTGTCTTTTAAGAATAAAGCCTGTTACTATGCCTTTCTGTTGAGATAGTCAGTTAAATCAGCAAACAAACATGGGAGTAATTTGCACCAAATAAAAGCATTTGTTACCTATGAGTAACAGCCAAAAAAGCAACGAGAATAGTCTGCAATTAGGAGCAATTCAGTGGGCTTAGTCTTAAGTCTTTTCGCAAATGCAGCCATTTTAAGTATTTCCCAGTAGAATACTGGGGACATGTGTATATAACCAGTTACAAGAGTTAACAGAACACTGTATTACAAAGCAAAGCAATAAAACAATCCAAGCGGTGCCTCCAGAAATATGTAACCCCCTGTCTGTTATGAGCTTTAAAAATGTATTTCTCTTAAAGTAACGTTTTCTGAGCAAACATACATGTGGGACTATGGGTTTCTGTTAATCTGGAACATTTCTGTGTGTTTACTTTACACTTATAATGTTTCTAAAGCACATTTATTACTAATGCCATGTTATGACTCCCCTTACTGCTCCTGGCTGCCTAGGAACATGAGTTTGGATATTGCCACATCTTACGTCATTAATTATAATTAATTAATGAATTACAATTAATAAATGAATAAAAAAGATTAGAAGACACTGAAGATGTTTATTAACATACACAATGCTTATCGAATGAGGGTGCACAAATTCCAGTTATTAAAATGAAAATGTATCTACATCTTTGTTGATGATGCAATCAAGATAACGGGCTTACAGTTAATGGCTCTAAAGTAGTTGGATGACAAGAAATCAGTCATGCTTCAGCTTTGAGATCCTTTGTGTCTCTTGATATCAAAAAACTTAGGAGGTTTTGATACTTTTACTCCATTTTCCCTGGTGACACACAACAACAACAACAACATTTATTTATATAGCACATTTTCAAAGAAACAGTAGCTCAAAGTGCTTTACATAATGAAGAATAGAAAAATAAAAGACACAGTAAGAAAATAAAATAAGTCAACATTAATTAACATAGAATAACAGTAAGGTCCAATGGCCAGGGTGGACAGAAAAAACAAAAAAAAACTCCAGACAGCTGGAGTAAAAAATAAAATCTGTAGGGATTCCAGACCATGAGACCGCCCAGTCCCCTCTGGGCATTCTACCTAACATAAATGAAACAGTCCTCTTTGGATTTAGGGTTCTCACGGAAGGACTTGATGATGATGGTCACGTAGACTTCTGGCTTTTAATCCATCCATCATTGTTGGAGCATCATGATGCTTTGAGTAGGTGGAGGTGGCGCAGGCCACCACCACAAAGAAACCACAAAAAGAAACAGAAGAGAGAGTAGGGGTCAGTACGGATTTTAGAGCCACCATGAATTGTTATTATGATGAATTGAACATACAGAGTATCAGGATTAAGTTAAAGTGAAGTTATGAAAAGGCCATGTTAAAGTAATGTGTTTTCAGCAGTGTTTTAAAGTGCTCTACTGTATTAGCCTGACGAATTCCCATTGGCAGGCTATTCCAGATTTTAGGTGCATAGCAGCAGAAAGCCGCCTCACCACTTCTTTTAAGTTTTGTTCTTGGAATTCTAAGGAGACACTCATTTGAGGATCTGAGGTTACAATTTGGAATATAAGGTGTCAGACATTCCGATATATAAGATGGAGCGAGATTATTTAAGGCTTTATAAACCATAAGCAGAATTTCAAAGTCAATACTGAATGACACAGGTAACCAGTGTAGTGACATTAAAACTGGAGAAATGTGCTCGGATTTTCTTTTCCTAGTTAGGATTCTAGCAGCTGCATTCTGCACTCGTTGCAAACGATTTATGTCTTTTTTGGGTAGTCCTGAGAGGAGTGCGTTACAGTAATCTAGTTAACTGAAAACAAAAGCGTGAATTAATTTCTCAGCATCTTTCAGGGATATAAGAGGTCTAAATATGCTATGTTTCTTAAGTGAAAAAATGCTGTCCTAGTGATCTGATTAATATGCGATTTAAAATTCAGATTACAGTCAACAATTACCCCTAAGCTTTTTACCTCCGTCTTGACTTTTAATTCTAATGTATCCAGTTTATTTCTAATAGCCTCATTGTATCCATTATTGCCAATCACTAAGATTTCAGTTTTCTCTTTATTTAACTTGAGAAAGTTACTATTCATCCATTCTGAGATACAAGTCAGACATTGTGTTAGTGAATCAAGAGAATCGGGGTCATCAGGTGCTATTGATAAGTACAGCTGTGTGTCATCAGCATAGCTGTGGTAGCTCACGTTGTGCCCTGAGATAATCTGACCTAACGGAAGCATGTAGATTGAGAAGAGCAGCGGACCCAGGATAGAGCCTTGTGGAACACCATATCGGATATCATGTGTCTTTGAGTTGTAATTACCACAACTAACAAAGAATTTTCTCCCTGCCAGGTAGGATTCAAAACAATTTAAGACACTGCCAGAGAGGCCCACCCATTGACTAAGGCGATTTCTAAAAATATTATGATCAATGGTGTCAAATGCAGCACCCAGATCTAAGAGGATGAGAACAGATAAATGGCCTCTGTCTGCATTTACCTGCAGATCATTTACTACTTTAACGAGTGCAGTTTCTGTGCTGTGATTTGTTCTAAAACCCGACTGAAATTTATCAAGAATAGCATGTTTATTTAGGTTCTCATTTAGCTGCATAATGACTGCCTTCTCCAGAACTTTACTTAAGAAAGGCAGGTTAGAGATGGGTCTAAAATTTTCAAGAGCCGAGGGGTCGAGATTATGTTTCTTAAGTAGGGGTTTAACTGCAGACAGAGACAGACACACTAGAAGAGGGAGGCACACAAAATGAAATTTAGAGAGTAGTTATCTACAGTAGTAATTCTATCAAGAGATACACCACAATGTACTGTAGACGGTAACCATTTGTGTTATTTGCATTAATATTAGATAGATAGATAGATAGATAGATAGATAGATAGATAGATAGATAGATAGATAGATAGATAGATAGATACTTTATTAACCCCAAGGGGAAATTCCCATACTCCAGCAGCAGCATACTGATAAAAAACAATATTAAATTAAAGAGTGATAACAATGCAGGTAAAACAGACAATAACTTTGTATAATGTTAACGTTTACCCCCCTGGGTGGAACTGAAGAGTCGCATAGTGTGGGGGAGGAAAGATCTCCTCATTCTGTCAGTGGAGCAGGACAGTGACAGCGGTCTGTCACTGATCCTGCTCTTCTGTCTGGAGATGATCCTGTTCAGTGGATGCAGTGGATTCTCCATGATTGACAGGAGCCTGCTCAGCACCTGTCGCTCTGCCACGGATGTCAAACTGTCCAGCTCCATGCCTACAATAGAGCCTGCCTTTCTCACCAGTTTGTCCAGGTGTGAGGCGTCCCTCTTCTTTATGCTGCCTCCCCAGCACACCACCGCATAGAAGAGGGCACTCGCCACAACTGTCTGATAGAACATCTGCAGTATCTTATTGCAGATGTTGAAGGATGCCAGTCTTCTAAGGAAGTATAGTCGACTCTGTCCTCTCTTGCACAGAGCATCAGTATTGGCAGTCCAGTCCAATTTATCATCCATCTGCCCTCCCAGGCATTTATATGTCTGTACCCTCTGCACAGTCACCTCTGATGATCACGGGCTACATGAGGGGCCTGGGCCTCCTAAAATCCACCACCAGCTCCTTGGTTTTGCTGGTGTTCAGGTGTAAGTGGTTTGAGTCGCACCATTTAAAAAAATCCTTGATTAGGTTCCTATACTCTTCCTCCTGCCCACTCCTTATGCAGCCCACGACAGCAGTGTCATCAGTGAACTTTTGCAAGTGGCAGGACTCTGAGTTGTATTGGAAGTCCAATGTATATAGGCTGAACAGGACCGGAGAAAATACAGTCCCCTGCGGTGCTCCTGTGTTGCACACATTGAGACGGACATACTGAGGTCTGTCTGTAAGATAGTCCACGATCCATGCCACCAGGTATGAATCTACTCCCGTCTCTGTCAGCTTGTCCCTAAGGAGCAGAGCTTGGATGGTGTTGAAGGCACTAGAGAAATCCAGAAACATAATTCTTACAACACCACTGCCTCTGTCCAAGTGGGAGAGGGATCGGGGGGAAGAAATGAACAAACGTAAAAATGTATAAGAGCTGAGAGCGTAGGAATTGTGTCTGACAAAAGCATTCACATGAATGAGAGGTGAGAGGACTGTGGGTGTGGGCCACTAACCGTAAATGGTTGAAAGGAGGTCTGGACTTGAAAAAATCTCTTGGCAATAGTCTTGTCTCAAGATTTTCTTTTATAATAGAGAGATAAACAATATTGTTGTGCAGTTCATGCAGTGTGAGTAAAAAACTGGTCCACAACAAAGATATCCATCAAGAAACCTAATAAGTAACTAAACATTATCCAGAATTACTCAGCAAAACATTTGCATTGAATTTAATGAAATAGATGCTGCTTAACAGGTCATTGCTCTAGCTCAGAGTATGGAGTGCTTTTAGCATGGGTCCATACACCAAGCCTGTGAGCAAACAACAAAAACCTCTCGCTTTTACTGTGTATGACAACCAAGATAACTCACCACATGTCAAAGTCAAAGTGAACAATAGAGTAGTTAAAAAACAGCCCTGAACTTTTCCTGGTCACTACAATATACTACAACACTGCATTCCAAGACCTAACAATGATTTCACTTTTCCATTCTTACAGGTCATATGAAATGCCTTCAAAACTGATATAAACTTTTTGGCAAGACATGGCTGGCTTAATGGCATTCACAAATGGAACACTGTCGGTATCAGCAATTACCAGCCTACTGCTTACGCTCATCACACCCGGTCAAACCTTTAAAGACAGCGACTTCCCATTCTGCTTGTAAAGAACTTCCTGAACTCTGCTATGGTTTTTTCTCCCAAACTCAGTAATGGAAAGTGAAGAATTTATAACACTATAAATGTTTTTAACTTTTTTTTCTGGGACCCCCAGACAATTTCAGATGGTCCATAGAGTTTATCAGGGACCCCCAGACCCATGGATCTCTAGGTTCATTTCTCATTTCACCATAGTTTTCCATGCCCTGATCCTTTACTGTGAAAAACCCATGGAAGAATACAGTGGTTTGTTTGATTGTAGTACATGCCATTAACTTTTTTTGCATAGGCAGTGTGGTGTAGTGGTTAAGGCTTTGGATCTCAAACTCTGAGGTTGTGTGTTCAAATCTCCCTACTGACCCAGTCACTTGACCTGCCTGGGCTTCTATTGGAGAACCAAAAGAAATGGATCAATTGTATTATAAATGTTGTAAGTTACCTTGGATAAAGATGTTAGCCAACTAAGTAAATGTAAACTTATTTATTCTGCAGTTTTTATATTGCCAGTATACCTGAAAAGAAAAATGAGAGCACTCTGGCATAACCAATAAGGTCACACTTAGCTTTGTGTGGAGCATTTTCAACTGCAGTTACCTTATCACATGCTAAACTCAGCCTGTTGTCTGGCATCCTTACACTACTTTATACTTTTACAGTTTTGTAGTCACCCTCCACCTCGATAGAGCATTCATAATTATTCTCTTGTTAAAAGTTGCTGTATTTCACTGTGTTTCACCATATATGGTCTAATTTTAAAAAATGGAATCTCATCTTTTTAGAAAAGTTTTTTAATTATTTCAGGCACAGACTAATTTGAGGACGTGTGACTAAGGACATCAGGAGACTTGATGAAGACCTGTAGTGAGTCAGTCAATGAGGAGAAGTTTTATCATGGAATTTCCTGCTATAGAGGTCCTGTTTCTGAGAAAGAAGGGGCACATGGAAGCCCAGATCTTACAGTGAGTCACTGACTGAGATGATTATTTGAACGTGCTAATTAAGTTTGGAGTCTATAACTATTTACTTACTTCTTTTGCTTTGAAGTCTTCATTTAACACATTTCCTAGAATTAACGTGCTTCTCACGAAATCATTGTTCTTTCAGGAGATACAAGTCCAAACATTTTGCGATTTTAACTTGAGTAGCATTTTATCATGTCTACTTAGTGTTAAGTTGTGATGAGTAATATTTAGCACCAGTGACTCATTATGGCCACTTAATGCGCTCCTATGACATATACCAAGAGTGAATGCACAGGAGATCTGTGCGCTGACCTATACAAAATGGTGGCAGCTTCACTTAAGCATCTGCGGCCGACCCTCAGGCAAGTGGCTACGCATCTGTTTGTTGAAACCAATAGAGGACAGGAAAGTGTGAAAACTTGAAAGCACATATACGATTTGCCTCCAATGCATTTTATCCTTAGGTCAATCCCTTAAATATGAATAAGATGGGTGATAAAGTGATTCATAGCTGGCCTTTTGAAATATCAGTAACCAGGTGTCCACTCTTAATTTGTGCCTCAAAATATCCTTTACTTCAGTCCTCACCTTTGTAATTTTGCCCACCATCACTCAAAAGTCATGTTACTTTGCAAAAACTTTTAGGTTGTAGAAGTTAATTTAAAAACTAGTGAAGATATAAGAAATATAAAAGACTATTCATATTTGAGATGGGATCTTCATACATCCAAACTTTAGAGTCATGTGTTCTTTTAATAAAGTGACATTTTAAAGTAAATAGGTAGCAATGCCTCAAAGCAGAAAGTGTAAGTGTATGAGTTATTGTGCTTTGTGATGGATGTTTATGATGTACAGAGGTGGTAGCTGTCTTCTGCACAATACTGTTGTGTTTGGTTATGGCACCTGAAATTGGAAGAATGCAATGCTCATTTTTACTCTTTTCTCTTCTTTTACGTAAACAAAAGATAAATTAAACATTAGAGTTGAAGGTCTGGAAAATATGCACATTAAGTGTATTCCATCCTGCACTTAATCCAGAGTACAGCTCAATACAAAGCAGGAAGGTAAAGAAAATAACAGTAGTCTGGGCTTTACTCTAATTAAAGGGCCATTAGGATGGCAGTGATGCCTGACCTCTGATAATAAAGACAGTGAAGGCAGAGTGGATAACAACAACTCTGGTAGCCAGAAGGCACACAAACACTGAAAAGATACGTGACACAATGCTGTCCCGTGTGCACAGTGGGAAGCCTAGATGTTGCATATGTAGCTTGTATCTTTAAATGCTGTGAAAAGCACAAGGGTACAGTGTTTCCAGGGGTTCATCAGAAGGCACTTTGGTCTGACTGTCATTCTGAAATTATTACTGGGCATGCCCAAAATAACTCCATAAGCAGGTTTAAAGATGATGCAAACCCAGCCATCAGATCCTAGTTGTCATTTGAGCTGAGAAGCCAGAGAGGACTAGTCCTCTAATGGGAGGAAGGGAGGTCAGTATGGTAGAGGAGCAAAAGGTGTGAACTCTTTCTTTTTGGCAAGCAGGCGAGTCAACCCACCATACAAAAGCACACAAATCATATATTAGCTTGAAAAATTCGGACGAAATATAGGCTTTGGCAGTTGTGTGACACATAAAATCTAATTTAAGAAAATAGATTACACATAGGAATTAAAAATATTAGATTTGAATACACAATGAGGGGTCTGAAATGTCAAAATACTGCTTTAAGAATTACTTAGGAGTCATAATGGACTGGTCACTATCAACATGCAGGCAGTCTACAGAAATTGATTAAGAAGTCTTATATAGCACGATGTGTAGAGAACAAGTCAAAAAAGGTTATGCTTAAACTTTATAATACAGTGGTAAGGCCTGGAGTACTGTGTGCAGTTTTGGTTACTGGGCTACAAAAAAGATGCAGCAGTGCTAGAAGGATTCCAGAGAATAATGACTAGACTGATTCAGGGACTGTTAGATATGAGCTACCAAGAAAGACTGACGGAGTGGTACCTTTTTAGTTTAAGGAAACATTAATGAAAAGGTCACATGATTGAAGTTTTTGAAGTTATGAAGGGAATTAGTACAGTAGATCCAAGCTCTTATTTTATAATGCATTCAACATGAATATGGGACACAGTTGGAAACTTGTTCAGGGTAAATATTGCATGGAAGTTAGAAAATTTTTCTTCACACATAGAAAAAAAAGAAACATGAAGTAAATTACAAACTAATGTGGTAAACAGTAGGACTTTAGGGACCTTCAAAGCTGAACTTGAGAAGTTAGGTGGGTAGGATTGGGGAACTTTGTTGTGCTGAATGGATTGTTCTAATAAAAATATTTCTGATGTTCCTGTAAGTTCTGGAATTCCTGGACCATTCTGCCTATGGGAATGTTATGAGAATATCTGTTATCATTACTTTGGATTCAAAAATGGATGGGATGCCAGTCCATTATATAACACACTCACTGAGACACCAACACTCACATTTATAAAAGACCCAAATGTGTTTACCTATCAACAGACCTTGTATTCTGTTGATGAATATGGAGAATGGAATACTCTAAGAGCAGATGTGGGCAGAAGTATACATCCCATTTAGATTTATCACTAGGTCCAGATTTGAGCCCAGGAGTATGAAGATGGAGGGAATAGCACCACCATGCTGTTCAAAGTCTAAGCCCTTTAAAATCTGTAGCCAAGTTCTTGATAACAATTAAGACCATCATGAAAAACTTATAACATATCAGTAGTTTAGCTACATCGATGTTTTTATTATTTTAAGATTCTTATACTCACTAAACAAATATAAATTATGCAGTACAACACTTTAATTTTGTATACTCTTACAAAGATAATTTTTTCTTTAGTTAATCATTTTTCACTATTTAGCACACTATATGTCAAATTATTTTTAAACTGTAGAGCTCGTTCTCTGTATTATCATGCCATAAGATTATGTGACGCTCTTCAATAAGCAATAAGTATGGTTCTTTTTCCAAAAGATTTGGCGGGCAACTGCTTTTTAACCAAAGTAATATGCATTTTAGCAATTTAATGTTCTTTACTTCTCAAGTTCCAGGAGTCTCTCAGATGCTATTGTATTCTCCTCTTTCTTGTCGTTTTGGCTAGGTAATCATTTCAGTTATCATGATTTACTTCCAGCCTATTTTCAGCTATTTTTGCTTTTTGGATACAGCCTAAACACTCATAAAGTGGTGCAGGCCTCAAAAAACAAAATCCAAACCTGCCTTTTTAATAGATCTGGCTAACTGAGCAGGCCTCACCCTATGCAGCCTATCCCCATACTCAAAAGGTAAGCTTGCAGTCTGTGTATGTACAAAAGTCGAGCAAAGGCTCGAAGTTCAAAATTAATAAATGCCCACAAATAAAGGAAAGCAGAACCTCTAGTCAAAGGGCAAAACTTATTTTCTTTAATATTTAAATATTTATTAAAACAAGAGCAAAAGGCCAACCTAAAAGCAAATAAATCCAAAAATCTCAAACCAGAAACAATACCTTGATTCAAGAACTGAGGGTCAAAACGAGATAATACAAACAAAATTACAAACAAAATGATTATAAGCAGTCCTTAGTGCCAAAACAATAAATAAAATGTATTATTATTATTATTTAAACAGCCATGTCATTAGCTTTGTGTCTTTAAGTAAAAGTGGGGGCAGATTCCCCACCTGCAGCCTTTCTGTGATTAACAAACAAGACACAAGAAGCATAATGTAAAAAAAAACAAAACACCAGAAAACAAATATTATTCATAAATACAAATGTATCAATGAACAAAGTAGTATTAATCAAATCATGCAATAAAAAAGAAACAAAGAAAACATCAAGAATATTTAGAAAATAATATCAACAAGACTTAATATGCAATTCTCAGGTAGGTTTAATACCTTTGACTTTGACAAGTTATAAGGATTATGTTCACAAAGTCAAGTCGAGTCACTGGATTTACGAGTCACTGGTTTTACTTTAAAATATCAAGGAGAGTTGTAGCTGGGAAGACTTGAATAAAAAGTACTTTTTCACCACTAAATACAATTAATCTAATTATGGTGATGTTTGATGTATGCTACTAACATCTAGGCTGAAAACAGACTTTCTTAGAGAAGACAATTCTCAGTAACAAGTTAATGATTGACAAATATATGTATTTTACTTTGTAAGTAATTTGCATATGCATTATGAAATTTCTATAGTTTTGTCATATGTGTAATGTGCCTAAAACACAATGTATTTAAAGAACATGAATTTATAAAAGCCGTGCTTTTTTAGAGTAATGTAGCTACATAATCAAGTCTCATTTAAAGTGACTTAATTACATAATTTTGTATAGTTAACAAAATGGATTTTAGCAATCCCCAATCGTTTACAATGCTTAGAGAACTTAGAGAACATTAAGTCTGAAAGATTTTCATCACATATTTGTCAATGATGTGGCTTAATCACTTCTCCATGACTAGACATCTGCTCAGAAAAGGTAACAGGATGCAGGCACTGTCATGGCAAATAGCCTTAATTCACTACTACCTTTGCTTGGTTCCTGAGCTTCATTTAAAGAAGTAGAAGCCTGCCTTTGGATCCAGGGTCCATTCAACCTGATTTGCCTGTTCCACAATCATCTCTACCAAACGAAAAGTATGTGGAAAAACTGGAGGGAGTTATAAAGAACAAAGGATGTTAAAAGACAACAATAAAGTTTCAAACACATAACAAATGTCCAGGAAAAAGCAACAATGTAGTGACATGCTAACTGTGGAATTTACAGTACACTGTACATTTGTCAGTGTTTAGCGTGAGTAATGTTTGTTTTCAGTAAACAATATTTTCTCATCTTCCATGAAATAAATCAAATTTGCCACATTTCAATGAAAGAGCATGAGGGATGCGAGTGCAAGCTCTCTACACAGGCACTTAGTTAAATCAATCTTACCTCTGACCTCACTTAGTTTATGTTAAGCATTTAAACATCTAAGTCATTATCGAATTAGTGCCACAGGGGATTCACAAACCAGTGTGTTTCTTTATGCTGGTCCCAAGGTAGGGTTACGTCAGGATGGGCATCCGGTGTAAAATTTTGCCAGATCAATATGTGGACAACAATACAGATTTTGGCCGAGGCTTTAACTGCCGCTTGAGTTTAACTTTTTCTTTATCTTCTTTAGCTGGCGCTATGTTTTAGCCAGAGTTCATTCCCTGGATTATGTTTGTATTCCTTTTTCATTAATTTTTCAGTTTGAATTATTTATTATCATCATTCCTGTTGTTATTGTTCTGTTAAATTATTATTTAGTCAGTATGTTAAATGTATTATTGCTTTGGTTATGTTTAGGCATATTTATGCACTTTTTCATTGAATGTCTTTTATGTTCTCGGTGTTTTGGGGATGGAACCCCAAGAGGTGGGACCATCCCTTTCATCTCTGCCAGGAGCTACCCCTAGACCCATGAAAGGAAAGCTAGGAAGTGTAGTTCCCACAATTCACTGAATGTGCTTTAGAAGAATTGTGACTCTGTTTTGTGAGTGTTCCTGTTTTCATTGGCCTTTCTGATTTTTATTTTTAAGTGCTTTTTTGTTTAGGATTAAGATGAAGAAATTTGTACTGGGAGTTATTTTGTTTTTGTGTTGGGTTGTTTTTGTTGTGGGTGACTCTTAATACTTCTTTTTTGCTCTTTTGTTATATTTTCCTATTTTTCTCATTAAATCTCCTGTCCTAAAGATTCTTTTGTTGCCCATCTCTTTACAGACCATGGGTTTACAGTAATCCTCTCCCATGTGAGGGAATTTTGATTATGTTTTGGGACTTTATATATATATTTTTTGAATCTTTAAAGCCAAAAACCATTTGACCCAGTGTAGACTGGGGTGTCAAGCTGCCTGGTATTAACAATTAAATTCCAAAGAGCACAAAAGACACAGCAGGAGTTGCAATTTAAGGCAAACTAATCCTAAAAACATAAATCCAGAAGAGAAATAGAGAGAAGGATTTCAAAATCCAACTTAATCTCCAAAAAATGCACAATAATAATCACTAGAACTGACCAAAACCATCAAATATACTCAAATTCAAGCCTGTATAGAGCTGTTTGCAATTCATTGACAGTGATGGCAGGAAGCCCTGCCTCTTAAGGAACCAACAACAAAAACACATAGAACACTGTAAAAGATACGGAAATACACAGAAATAAATTTATCAACACATTTATTAAAAAAAGAAGCCTTTAAAAAGGAATTTGAACCCTAGCCATGGGGGAACCCTAGCTGAAACATGACACTTTTGGTAATAGATGAAAACTGCTGTAAAAATATAAAAATTACTGTCCAGAAAACAATAATGTTAAACAAGCAGGGGTCAAACAATTGGGTGGTCTTTCATGAAAGGGCTTAACCAAAATTTCAAGAATACCCTGTTTTAAGCTAAACTGAAATTACTAATGCAATAATTGTTACATTTTCAGTTTGTTTTCAAAATGAGCCTGTCATTTAACATATTTTCAAATTTAGATGAGGAAGCATCAACACTTTAGCCACTGGCTCATTCCTCCTTGGTGTGCTAAGAAACGCCTCTTCTGCCTGCTGCTCAGACAATTTAATGCTTCCTCCTGACATTCCAGACTAAACACTTTTACTGTTTAATTTGCTATTTCTGCACAAATATACATCTACTAGTGTAGTCAAACACCAGTTTATTAAAACAGGTTTAAAGGTACAATGGTAAATCAATCTGTTTCCATTGTGCCGTGCATTTATGGACCTCTGTTCACTGTATACATCTTATGTCCCTCTTTCTTTGTACATCCTGTTGCCTTTATCATTGGCCATTCCACATCAGACAATGTGATGACTTACCCCAGCCACTTGCCTTATATATATATATAGTAAAAAGAGCAGACTCAACATACTTAAAAAGGTTTGGGGCAGCCGCCCATATATTACTCCTGGCTGCAATGGGTTTGGTTTTTAAGACAGAAGTGTCTTTGATGGAGTCCAGACATGAACTGCCTGAGGTTTGGGAAGATGGAGGTTTTAAGTAGGATGACCGGAAGTGATGTAGGAGAACCAGAAGTGACCGTTTTCTGACATCATCCTAAGCGCTGGAACCGGAAGTGACCTCAGCCATGGTGCCATAACTAGAAGTGACCTCATCTCAGGCATCAAAACCAGAAGTGACATCATCAATGATGGGTCAGACAGGTTTTCCCACACCTAGTCTGCTGAGATAAAAGGAGAAGTTTTAGTGCATCCTGCCACCCTCTGGCCTGGCGTGGAATTGCCTTCACTTGGTCCATACAACATCGTCCTACTTGCACGTGCGTGACAATATATTGTGAAAAGGTGCTATATAGGCGCCCTACCCGGCACAAAGAGACAGGGAGGCACGCGTAAAAATAAAATAAATTTTATTTCGTTTTTCTTCAGCTGGAGGACATGTCTTCCTCGTGCCCCTCAGCCACAGCACAGTCACAAAAGCACAAACCAAAACAAAAGGCACACTGCTCTCTTAACCACCACTCCTCCCGGCAAGAATTGTCCTCCTCCTCCCGACTCTGGCTTCCAGAGTGGTGGCTGCTGGCTCCTTTTATAGCCCACCTGGAAGTGCTGCAGGTGCTTGATAACCTGCATCTGGCTGCACTTCTGAGTGCGGCTGCATTGCCGCTCAGATGGGCTCAGGAAGCTGTGCAGCTCCCCCTGGCGGTGGCCACGCAGCCCAACAAGGCTGAGCTTGAAGTCCCATGCCTGTAGTCCCGATGCAACCCAAGGGGGCTGCCACCAAGCGTTTCGGGGGGAAGTAGTGTGTAGCCCATGGCTGTTCCCGTGGATCAAGTGTTGAAGGGGCATCCCGGCCATCCGCTACAATATATATCTCGCCCTTGGGATTAATAAAATTTTTCTAATCTAATATGAATTATATGGTATATGAAATATACCAATTGCTATATCAAAGAGACCTGATATCTGCTAAACTGGAGAAGAAACTGCCCAAAGATGTGTGTTGTCACTTCAGCTTTCACATCACCATCCACCCTGTCTAAGCAGTGGTGGCTCTGAGACTAAGGATCTGTGTTGGTATCCAGAAGGTTGCCGGTTTGAATCCCCATCACTGCCAAAAGAGATCCTACTCTGCTGGGCCCTTGAGCAAGACTCTTAACCTGTAATTGCTCCAGGGGTGCTGTACAATGGTTGACCCTGTGCTCTAACCCCAAGGGTTATGCAAAAACTAACAAATTCCTAATACAAGAAATTGTATAAAGTGAAATAAAAAACAACAGTATTTAAACAGGGGGTTCACTGGAGGTCACCATCTAATAACTGACCAGATGTAGAAGAAGATGGAGTGCCCAGCCAAAGAAGCCATTATTGTTCTATACTCAGATACCAAAATGGCCACTAAGACAACTTTTTAACTCCTCACAAATTAGCTCCAGGAGATTGTTAAAAAGCTAAATATATTAATGCCTTCTGCACAAAACACATTTTAAATTAATAAAATAACATAAATACTGTATAAATATGTGACTTTTAAATTACAAGATATCACATCCTTCAACAAAATCTCTATCAAATTAGCTACCTGTTTGATGAATATTCAATAACACAAGTGTTTTGTTTTGTTTCTTAGTTAACACATTATACAGGTCTGTACTTAATCGAGTGTATTTTCCTATAAAAGGGCATTGATTTGAACCGGATTTGACTGAATGCAACAATAGCTGATCTCGCACTACTGTACTACATGATTTGGCCCAGGGTGCACTGAGGAGAGAGCACAGATTCCAGGATTGTGCTGAGGTTTTGGCAGAGAGTTCTGGATGGTTGATTAGTTGTTTTAGACTACCCTGACCCACTCTGGTGCATTTATGTACTATTATGGATCCTATTCTGAAAAAAGCAACAAAAAGAACCCATGCCATATCTCTATATACATAAGTCCGGTCGACACTTGGTTTTTTTACTACATGGACATTTCATTGGGGGATTGCAGACAGGTCTAGGATTTCTCAGCCATCTGCTGAGCTGCATACTACTTGGGGCACTTAACGGCATATTAACACTAATGCAAGATTATATCCAGTTCTCATATGGAGGGGAAAGGCAAGTGGAAATTGGTCGAGGGTTTTATGTGCGGCTAACCGACCCAAGGTCATTGGTGCAATAGACTGTGCACATGTACTCCAACCAATGATGCTTTTGCATATACAGTTAAGTCCATAAATATTTGGACAGAGACAACTTTTTTCTAATTTTGGTTCTGTACATTACCACAATGAATTTTAAATGAAACAACTCAGATGCAGTTGAAGTGCTTTAATTCAGTGGGTTGAACAAAAAGATTGCATAAAAATGTAAGGCAACTAAAGCATTTTTTTAACACAATCCCTTTAATTTCAGGGGCTCAAAAGTAATTGGACAAATTAAATAACTGGAAATAAAAGTTCCATTTCTAATACGTGGTTGAAACCCCTTTGCTGGCAATGACAGCCTGAATTCTTGAACTCATGGACATCACCAGATGCTGGGTTTCCTCCTTTTTAATGTTCTGCCAGACTTTTACTGCAACGGCTTTCTGTCCGAAGTTTAGTCTTCAACAAGTGAAATGCATGCTCAATTGGGTTAAGATCAGGTGACTGACTTGGCCATTCAAGAATTTTCCACTTCTTTGCTTTAATAAACTCCTGGGTTGCTTTGGCTGTATGTTTTGGGTCTTTGTCCATCTGTATCATGAAACGCGGCCCAATCAATTTGACTGCATTTAGCTGGATTTGAGCAGACATTATGTCTCTGAACATCTCAGAATTCATTCAGCTGCTTCTGTCCTGTGCCACATCATCAATAAACACTAGTGTCCCAGTGCCACTGGCAGCCATGCACGCCCAAGCCATCACACTGCCTGCCTCCACCGTGTTTTACAGATGATGTGGTATGCTTTGGATAATGAGCTGTTCCACGCCTTCTCCATACTTTTTTCTTGCCATCATTCTGGTAGAGGTTGATCTTGGTTTCATCTGTCCAAAGAATGTTTTTCCAGAACTGTGCTGGCTTTTTTAGATGTTCTTTAGCAAAGTCCAATCTAGCCTTTCTATTCTTGAGGCTTATGAGTGGCTTGCACCTTGCAGTGCAGCCTCTGTATTTACTATCATGCAGTCTTCTCTTTATGGTAGACTTGGATATCGATATGCCTAACCCCTGAAGAGTGTTGTTCAATTGGTTGGCTGTTGTGAAGGGGTTTCTCTTCACCATGGAAATGATTCTGCGATCATCCACCACTGTTGTCTTCCGTAGACGTCCAGGTCTTTTTGCGTTGCTGAGTTCACCAGTGCTTGCTTTCTTTCTCAGGATGTACCAAACTGTAGATTTTGCCACTCGTAATATTGTAGCAATTTCTCGGATGGGTTTTCTCTGCTTTCTCAGCTTAAGGAAGTCTTCTTTCACCTGCATGGAGAGCTCCTTTGACCCCATGTTGTCTGTTCACAGCAAAATCTTCCACATGCAAGCACCACACCTCAAATCAACTCCAGGCCTTTTATCTGCTTAATTGATAATGACATAACAACGGACTTGCCCACATCTGCCCATGAAATAGCCTTTGAGTCATTTGTCCAATTACTTTTGAGCCCCTGAAATGAAGGGATTGTGTTAAAAAAATGCTTTAGTTGCCTCACATTTTTATGTAATCTTTTTGTTCAGCCTACTGAATTAAAGCTGAAAGTCTACACTTCAACTGCATCTGAGTTGTTTCATTTAAAATTCATTGTGGTAATGTACAGAACAACCAAAATTAGAAAAAAGTTGTCTCTGTCCAAATATTTATGGATCTAACTGTATGAAAAAAAACACTTACATTCTATCAACATCGAGCATACATGTTTTGCATTCGATGGTGCAAAGTAAAGTGTGTGCTGCTAATGTCGTTGTCTGATGACCTGAAGGTATGAACAACAGTTCCATTCACGTGTCTGGAACAAGCAGTCATTCAAGATGACTGGCTTGTCGGGAAGAATAAAAGTTTCTCCTATAGATTAAATTGTATTTATTTGAGATGTATAAATAGGCTAACTGTTTAAATCCATTGTGGACAGGGGCTACCCATTTTACACTTGGTTTATGACACCTCTAAACCACCCACAGACACAACAAGAAAGGGCACATATTAATGCATACGCAAAAGCGCGGAATGGAATTTTGAAGGCATGATGGCTGTGCTTGAATACAAAGGGCGGCACTCTTTTATATTCACCAGAAAAGGTGACTAAAATAATGTTCGACTGCAGTGTTTTACACAATATAGCTGTGGAATGAGGAATGTCCGCTGCCTAATATACCAAATGAACCTGACCCACAGCCAATGCTTGAAGAGCCAGCTGATGAAAACCCAGTGCAGCAGCAGCAATTATGACATGCAAGATGTCTCAATGTGTTAAAAATTCTGAGAACACAAATTAACCGAGTATTTAGCATTTGGCACCATTTTGTAAAACTGCATAATTCTGTCAGACTCTTGCTTATTTCTTGCCGACTGGCTTGTATGTCTTTCAGAGTGGAGTATGTTCTTTGACTGTTAAGTTGCTTTTTATTTGCAATAACTTCTTTTATGTGAACTGGACTGCTTTTCCACCCACTTCTGTGGCATGCAGGTTCCTGAACATGTGGATTGTTGGGCATTTCACATGAAGTCTCTGCATGGCAAGTAGAGTCTCCCTATTCATCTTAATAATAAATACAATAATGAATAAATGAAACTTTCAGCTTATCATTTTTACAGATTGAAACAAGTCACAATTCACATTTGATGATCGCTCTGTAGTCGCTGTCTCCTTCAGGAATTATACCCACTAAAGACTCCTTTCCAAACATAAATGCAATGCGTTCATCTGAAACAGACACCATCCCATCATAGAGGTACTTTTTTCGGTGAGCAACTATGCACATCTTCTTTCAAATCAGACCATTTCCGTTTTATTACTTGAACAGTTTGTTCTATGTAAGACATTGAATTAACTGCATTCATCAGTTTTTTCCATCCAGTTCCTTTGCTTGGTACAGTAACACCACTATCCATTCTAGAGAATAATTTTTCTTTTCTTTTGTTAACTTCTGTTAAAAGTACCTCAATCTGTGCTTCTTTGAAGTTTGTTTTTTACATTTCTTTTTTTCTTGTTTTTGACATTTTGGCAGATCCTAGGCACGTGTGGTAAAATTTGGGGCATTAATGGTTGCAGATTATAGTAATGAACTGACAATGTGTACATGGCTGACAATTTACGATTGACTGGCATTTATGAACCTACGCGGGGTATTAAGAAAAAATCACGGTTTTACTCATGGTTTGTGAATGTGCAGTAAGATTTTAGTAAAATTGCCTTTTACGTGCTTGTGTTTGTTAATTTACGAAATGTTTCATGAATGAATGAATGTAAATGTGCCCTGCATGTAATAATGAGTGCTGTGCAGTTGATGCAAACAGGAAGGAGTGAAGAGTCCTTTTGCTTTAGTTTTGCACTTTTTCGGTAGTAGCGGCAGAAAACGCTTCAGGGGGAAAGAAGAAACATATTGTACTTTTTTTTCATGAGAGGTGAGTACCTGCTTTCAAATCTGTGCTTTGCAAGCCTTAGTGAATCCATGCTTCCTGTCTGCATGAAATTTTACTGTTCTGATATTTATTTCTATTAATTTATTTTATGGTGCTTACCACTGCTGCCTCACAGCTGAGATCACATTTTTGGCTACAACAGTCAGTCAAACTTAGTTTCACTAGCCCTCAGGGACACTGTAAAGACCATCACGTCATTATCATCCACTCAAAACTACTAGAATGTCTCCTCACTTATTGACTTCAATGCATTTCTCTGAGTTTAGCAAAGTTCCTAGACATTTCCGTGATTTCGCCATACTTGAGGTGAAGTGAATTCAGCAGGGTTCGCTCATCACTACTCATGATGCAGGACTTTTTTTTATGTTTTGTATTTTTATTTAATCTTTAATTTCTATTTTGTGTCAGTGTAACTGGTCGCACAGTGGTAGCACTGCTGTTTTATAGTAAGGAGATCATGGGATTGCTTCCCGGGTCCTCCTTGCATGGAGAGCTCTTTGAGTAGTGAGAAAAATGCTATATTATATACTAAATTAATGCTATAAATATACTATATTATATTTATTGACACAACAACACACTCCATGTTTTTTTAAAATATTTGCATTAATTTCATTTTGGCATTTTTTCAAAGGTGGCAGTTCTTTTCACAACAACGTATTTAAAGAAAAGAGTAAGGTAGGAAGGATTTTGGGAGTTTAAGGGTATCAATCATTGGCTTGACAGAAATTTTAGAGCTCCTTATTGTTCTTCACTGATTTCTTCTTGCTTTTCTATACCAGTAGTTTTCATAATTTGTTTTACTCTATCCTTTCATGTATTTATATTTTTTTTACACATGCAGGACAGTGGCAGCACAGTGGCTCTGTGAGTCACAGTACCATCTCAGGGTTTGAGATTTAGGAAGTTCAGTGTAGCATTTACATGCTCTACATATCTCACGGTTTTGTCTGAGTGCTCTGCATTTTCTCACAAATATGAAAATGTGCTTATTATCTTAATTACTCTTTCTGTAATTGGCCCCTGTGTATTTGTGTACATGAGCGTACCCTGTGATGTGTTGGAGCTCCATTCAGAGCTGGGCACTGCCATGTGCCCCATGCTACTGACACAAGACTCTAAACTTCGATTATATGGACTTTGAAAATGGACGAGAGTAGCACAGTGGTGCAGGTGTTAGTGATGCTGTCTCACCAATCCAGAGTCCTGGGTTCAAATCTTTGCCTAGGCCCTTTCTTGCACATTTCACTCTACTTTCTTTAAAGATCTCAAAGATCTGCATGTCTAGTTGAATTACATCTCTAGAGTGGCTTTGTCTAAGAGAGTGTGGATGTCTTCCATATAGTGAACTGGAGCCCCATCTAAGACTGGCCTTGTAACTAATGCTGCTGCTACTGTTATATTAAATTTGTATTAGCCAGGTTCAGAATGTTATAAATTTATCACATGCATTTTCTTTTCCAGTGCAAAAGGACTCCTACTCCTTTAAACTATTACACTTTTATATTATTCAGACCTGACAAAACCAATATATTAGAAGGCACATGTTGAGTGAGCCACACACTGCTTCTGCCCCAAGGATATCAGTAATCCTATGCTCAGGAAGGACAGGCAGCTGCATTCGTTTTTCATGGCCCCTTTCCAATCACTTAAAAGAAAACATTCATTTCTTAAATAGGTGTTATTTTGTATCAGTGTGTGATATCTAACATTTTATAGAATAAGACATTTCATAATGGAAGATAATTGAGAATTCATTTGTGGTATATCAACTCTGATTTGGCAGCATGAACTTGGCTGGAGGAGAGATAAAATAAAAGGCATTATTTACTGCATAAAGGGTATTATGCTGAAAATGTGAAGCTTGGCAAGGAAACAACCTGTGGTTTAGCTATTGTGCTTTGAGAGCTGAATATTTTGATGTCATATTGTATAATGAAACACAGAATATATATCTTTGCTGTTCCTTATCCCATGGTATAATCTTTACACTTCATTAACTCTTTAAAGAGTTGTTGTTATTTGTATAAAAAGTTTGTGACATGCAGATAAATGCATCATTGAAATACAAGTTGAGTGAGCCCCACACATTCTTGACAGATGAATAGCCACTAGGTGGCAGCACAGGTGGCTGTGTGTGAGATGCTTCTTAGCAGTCCCATGCTTTGTGCTCGTCACTCTGAACTTCATTTTAGAATACTGATAGAATCTTTGTAGAAATCCTCATTCTAAAACTTACCTGTCTGTCCTGTCTTTGCACTTCAACAAGCACAGTCTCTTCAACAAAAGAAATGTGTTCTTCTGTGGCTCCTAGCATCTCCAAAATTGGAATAATCATTTTTATTCAACACCCCACAACTGTGAACTGTAATAGTGGATAAAAAGTTACATTATTTTTTTGTACAAAATGTTAGTTTGTGTGCTCATTTATAGTAAATCTTTATTTCAGCCCTTGCATTGATGGATAAATGTTCACAAGAAAGATAACAGGCTTTTTTGTACAAAATGTCCATTTATGCATATATTTGCAGTTAATTAAAAATCTTTATGCAGGAACTGAGCTTTAAAGTGGAAAATGAATTTACACTGATGTGTCTACTTTTTCAGTTGATAGAAATGAACAGAAAATTCATCTTAAATAAAAGTAAATAGTGTGCCTGTTCTCCGTGTGCCTATTCCGTGTCACCTCCATTAATCACTGTCTATAACACATCACCGTTAGAGATGGTGGCTTCTGAAAACAGCAATTCACAGGACAATGTGACAACTTGTAACCTTTTGTGATTTAACACACTGCGCAGCTCACATCCGCAGCCTACCTTTAAAGTGCACTGTTTGAAGAAAATTGAGACCCTAAAGGCTAATAGGTTTTTTTTCTCATCGCTTCATTTCTTATTTTTACAAAGGCTACATGTTACTGAATAATGATTTTAGAAATTTCAAGATAAATAGTTCATAACTTGCAAGTTAATTGGTGAACATTAAAGACTGAATCGTTTTTGTTATTACTATTTTATTTTAAAGTTATGATAAAGTAAGTACTGTACACCATTTTTTAATTATGTTCTTTTATGTGTCAATCACATAGTCTTCAGCAAGACCTAACGTTAGGTAAATGTAACCTCAAGGAACAAACAGCTCATCACTAATTTTACTTTGCCATTTTGTGTTCAACAAGAAAAACATTAGATATGTGTAGAAGATTAAATGAATCTTTCATGCTTCCATATTGGTTAAGAATGGCATGACAGCTTGGTGGTGTTGGTCTAGTGATCAGGAGGTGCTGCCACCTCCATGTAAAATCAGAACGTGTGGCAGATCTGACCAGAGCATCCAAGACAAAAGACAAGTCTTTGAGAAGTAATTGTTGTTGCTCATTATGCCCATAAGGTCATTTTTATACAACTCTCTATAGTTTTTATTGTACACATACAAACTCGCATGATATATACAATTTTCATTATGCTATAACTTATTATGTTTATTACATAGCGAATTCACAACTGAATGGGGGACAAGTGGGACATTACATGGAAAATAAGTGAATTAATTCAATATAAGTCCATTTTCGTTTATTACAAAATATTCAGAACAATTCTTTTGTCTTGCATTGTTTTCCTGCATTGCATTAAAAGTTGAGTTAGATCTAGACCACCCTATATATATATAAATATATATATAATAAAAAATGGTAGCTATCCTGCAATTATGCTTCAAACTGATTCATTGTCATACTTCAGTGTACTCCATGAGATTTATCTTTCCTTCTGATTTCTCATTTAGCTCATTTAGGATTTTAGGAGGCCCAGGCCCTTCATGGAACCCGTGATCATCAGAGGTGACTGTGTGCAGAGGGTACAGACCTATAAATACCTGGGAGTGCAGCTGGATGACAAATTGGACTGGACTGCTAATACTGATGCTGTATGTAAGAAAGGTCAGAGCCGACTATACTTTCTGAGAAGGTTGGCATCCTTCAACATCTGCAATAAGAAGCTGCAGATGTTCTACCAGACGGTTGTGGCGAGTGCCCTCTTCTACGCGGTGGTGTGCTGGGGAGGAAACATAAAGATGAAAGACGCCTCACGCCTGGACAAACTTGTTAAGAAGGCAGGCTCTATTGTAGGTGTAAAATTGGACAGTTTAACATCTGTGGCAGAGCGATGGGCATTAAGCAAACTCCTGTCAATCATGAAGAACCCACTGCATTCACTGAACAGTGTCATCTCCAGGCAGAGGAGTAGCTTCAGTGACAGACTTTTGTCACTGTCCTGCTCCACTGACAGACTGAGAAGATCGTTCCTCCCCCACACTATGCGACTCTTCAATTCCACCCGGGGGAGTAAATGCTAACATACACAAATTTATTGTCTGCTTTTTTATTTTTTCATTTTTCATTTTTATTACTATTTAATTTAATATTGTTTTTTTGTATCAGTATACTGCTGCTGGATTATGTGAATTTCCCCTTTGGATTAATAAAGTATCTATCTATCTATCTATCTATCTATCTATCTATCTATCTATCTATCTATCTA
>JANRMT010062854.1:606804-622538 GCA_026402145.1 Polypterus bichir lapradei | reverse complement strand
TAGATAGATAGATAGATAGATAGATAGATAGATAGATAGATAGATAGTGTAAGTGCCATAGTGGATGAACTATAATAGGAGGCTGGCCATAATGGAAAGACCAAATATAGAAGAGGCACATCCCAGCCAGGACGGTTATTGTTTCCTATACCAGCCTGGATAAAAGAATAATGGATGGACTGGGAGATTCTGAATATTTCATCCCCCAGTATGAGAGAAGGCAGTGCTCCTCTGGTTTGGCCCCCGTATGGACCCTTGCATAGTTGCCTGGGACTTGTAGTTTCGAAGGGTGAAACTGTCGGGGTCCCCTGGGTGCCACCAGGGGGTGCTTATGTATGACCTGGAAGTGTTATGCAAGGCCGTGGCTCTGAAAGTTCTCTCAGGTCTATCATAAGAAGAAGCCATCTCGTTTCAAGGGTTGAGTTAGAGTCAGGGAGCAGAGGGCAAAATTCAACTGGAGGAGCAAAGGTAGACATTTCGCTCAGTGGTAATTGTGGTGTGGACATTGAAAACTGGAATAAGAAGGTACTATGAATAAAAAGCATTTATTTGTAAACTGGAACTGTCTTGATGTAATTGTGTCTGGGGTTTGGGGACTTGGTGGAGACCCCTGAATGTCACAATAGATAGATGGATATTAAAGGCATTATATGATAGATAGATAGATAGATAGATAGATAGATAGATAGATAGATAGATAGATATTCTGCAACAAAGGTGCTGTACCAGCACTAACAGTAATTATTTCCATGTTCTTTACTGTACTTTATTGATGCTGAAAGGAAAATCCACAACATTTTTCATGGGTTGCATGGCGGCTCTACTCCAGAGTCCTAGGTTCCATATCAGCCTGGGAGCTTTCTTTGTGAAACTTACACACACACACACATGCACCACATTCTTAATGGGTTTTCACCGAGTACATCAAGATTTGTTGAGTAGATTGATTAGCAACTAAATCTTCCTATATGAATCAGAGATGTGCTTTGTCATTGATTGGCATTTTCCTCCATTGTTCATTTCTGCCTTGAGATCAACGATGGTAAGATATGATCCAGCTCAACAGCATTGGAATAAGTAGATTTAGAAAGAGTTTAAGCAGTTATGAGCCTGTCAGAAAGTCTTATTTTGTTAAGTGAGAATATACAGGCTATGAAATAATTTACATAATTTAAAATGATAAAAAGGGTGGCACGGTGGTGCCGTGGGTAGCCAATGCATGGAGTTTGCATGTTCTCTCCGTGTCTGCTTGGGTTTCCTCCAGGTCCAGTACAAAGACATGCAGGTTAGGTGCATTGGCGATTCTAAATTGTCCCTAGTTTATTCTTGGTGTGTGGGTGTGCATGTGTCCTGCGGTGGGCTGGCGCCCTGCCCGAGGTTTATTTCCTGCCTTGCACCTTGTGTTGGCTGGGATTGGCTCCAGCGGACCCCCGTGACCCTGTAGTTAGGATATAGCGGGTTGGATAATGGATGGATGGAAAAATGATAAAAAGCATTCCTAAAACTTAATAAACATTTTAGAAATGAAACCATAATTATACAATTTTAAATCAGAAAGTTGATTATTAATTAAGGTTCAGATAACTAATACTTAATAAGTAACAATCATTATTACATCAAAATGTGCATTAATATCCTCTGCAATGGACAGGTGCCCCATCTAGGACACCCATTGTTACCACGATGGGCACCAGCTTCCAGCAGCATCCCAAAGATGTGCATTTGATGTTGATTGGTGATTCTGTACTGGACCAGTGGACCAGTGTCAACATGAATGTGGTGATTGTATGTGTGAGCAGGCTCTACAATGGACTGCGGCACTATTCGGGGTTGGTGGCTGCCGTGTGTGTGATACTTCACCAATGAATCTGGTGTCAATTTGGTGGGTTTCTTACAACAAAAACAACAATAATGATAATAATAATAATAACTTCTGTGTTTTGACCCCATTCCTACCTGTCCTAAGTGTGCATTTGCATGTTTGCTTTGTGTTCACATTATTCTTTTTTCCATGAATTTCCATTTCCTCCTACAATTCAAGAACATGCTAAATGCTTCATTAGCAACTCTAAAATTTCCCAATATGGGTGTGTTGTTGAATTTTCTCTTTAATGGACTCCGAGCTCTGAGCCTGCACTCAATGAAGAGTGGAATACAAAAATGAACTGAATTCCTTCTCTCCTTTCCTGCTATGATAGGTTTTGACTCCTTGCAGTATGTGCTGAAAAACTGGGTGTAAGAAATAGAATTGTGCCGTTTTAATAATAAAATTCAGAATGATGTTTCTATTAGTTTTTTTAAGTAATGGAAATTTAAACAAAAATTTACATGGATGTACTCTACTTCTGTTTAGAATACTCCCTAACCATAATCTCACTCGATCTCTTGTTTATCTATGGAATTACCAAAAACTGTGAAGTGGCGCTTATCACAAGCAAGGTGTCATGTCTCTTGATGCTTTGGAATTATTCTCATTTTCAAAGTGGTTTAGTGTTTCTCTAGTAAGCAAAGAGAAAGTAAACTTACCAATTTCAAGCATGAAGTATATATATTTTTCTTTTTGGTGTGTAAGTAAACAGTAGTTACCCGACCACCCAAAGTTCAACTTTCTCCCTTAATGCTGCATGGAAAGGGGTAACCGGAGAAATGTGACTTATCCACGTCAAGAGCCTTCTTTTCAAACCTCTTCAAAGATTTCCAGCCAGCTGTGTATGTACCGTTCAAGAATTTTGTGTTAATGTCTTAACATCCTCCCATCCTCCCTTCCTGGTGGGCAAATACTAACTGCAAAAGAGATCCCCCAGACACATGGGGTTAACTTCAGTTACATGGTGGTCCTGTCTCAAGGAATGTGCTGTAGTTTGCAAGATAGTCTAATCAACTCCAACAGGTTTTTAGACCATTTTGTCTAACACTCCTTGACAAGAAATGCACATCTAGAAGCATGGACCATCCAGGGAACTTCACTCTGATTTGATGTTAAATGATTGACATTGTTTTATTCACATTACTAAAAGAAGAATTAACATGGTAATAAATTCTAGCTCTTTGCTAATATATTTCTGTTAGTTAAATTCATAATGCATCAGCTTTCAACATTTTCTAAATTCATATTAAGGATTTTTTTAACAATGTTATATGTTATATTTTTTAGCTTGTGACGTGCCACAATATAGACATAATATAGACTGAGATCTTGAACAAACCATTCTGAGGATACATGCTGTGCCCGCAGGAGCCATCTTCTGTCCTTAACGTGAAGGTAGATGGCCTAGGGGCAGCTCAGGATTATTGTTTTCAGCAGACACCCACTACTAGTGGTCGTCACATCCTCCTGACTCAAATTACAGATCCTATTAGTTCTTCTTCTCCTTCTTTTTCTTCTTCTTCTTATTATTATTATTAGTAGTATTTCTATAATGCCTTTACTCAAAGTAACATACAAAGTTTTTATGCATTCAATACACTTAAATATTTGATGAAAAAAGTACAGTATAAAGTTCAAAAGTAAAAAAATATTAGTTTTCAAAAACACCTACTTCTAGTAAAACAAATGTATGATGAAACAACTTTAAAATATTAGAACAGTTTTGAAGCGAACCGGCCATTCAGCTCAACAAAACTTGCCAAACCTATTCACCTGTTTTTTTCAAAGTAACATTGATGTTTAAAAGTCCCTACAGTACCACTTTCTACCACAAGATACCAAACTATTTGGAAATTTATTCCATGTGTCTGTGGTTCTTTGAACAAAGAAAAACCTTCTAATAGTTGTGCAAAAATCTAGCCTTAATAAGTTGTGAGACCCGGGTCCGAACACCACCAGACAGACACCGCTTCTTTATAAAAAACACACCTTTATTGCTGAAACACAGTCCCGCACAATGTGCTCCCAGCACCAATCACTCCCAACATGGACCTTTCTCTCCCTGTCCGTGGGTCGCCTTTCTTCTCTTCATGAGAGCTTTGTCCTGCTCCCACTCCCGACTCTAGCTCCCTGATTATAGGGAGGCGGCCCCTTTTATTTCCACCTGCATGTGCTCCAGGTGCTTGATGATGTTCTTCCGACAGCACTTCCTGGTGTGTCGGAAGTGCTGCCCTTGCACCTGGAAGCACTCCGGGCAACGCAGGAAGGACCTTTCTCCACCTTCCCAGGTGTGGCGGAAGTGCATGTTTCCTGGGCTTGACGAGGCTCGGGGCGTCCCCTGGTGGTGGCCACAGGCCCCAATGGGCTTGAGGCTCCTTGCTCCTTTCCTGTGGTCCCCTCCACATCCAGAGCGGTTGCCCCCTCGTGGCCCGGGGGACGTATAAGCCACCTCCCAGTCCTTCCAGGCGTCTCGGCTGGGTCTGTCCCCCAGCCTCCTGTGACAAAGTTTAAATCTGTATCCCTGTGTTCTAGGTGAAAAACTTAACTTAATGCAATAACTCCACCATCCACCATTCTAGTTCCTTTTAAAATTCTCATTTATTTCACCTCTTAATCTCTTAATTATATAAATAAAGATGTTATTATTTTCTTAAAAATGCTTTCTCTTCACAATTAAAAATAATTAATATATGCATATTAATCACTACACTTTGCTGTTCTTAAAGATCTCAAGTTCTCAGGAGAATCAATTTGGAATTTCTTTTATGTCGCTTTACTAGGTAAAACTTTATTGCTGCTACTTTGCTTTGACAGCCTTCAGTGCAAAAGCAGAAGCTTTAGATCATTCAGACACAAAGCAAGCATCCATTTAAATTAATGTCGACTCCTTGCCACGGACTGATTAACAACGTAATTAAGGCTACTGGCTTGGGTGATTGTAAATTATAATGGCGCTTACCACAGTGACTTTTGGTGATGCAATAACACAAAATAAAAAGCACCAGTTTTGCATGAGACCATAATGATGAACACGATCGTGAGCTGATCTGTATTTATAGCAATTACATTATGATACAGTAGTGCAGCCTTTTAGAACTTCTCAGATATTTCTATTACGTTACCTATCAGTGCTAACTGTAATGAGGGTTTTTTTTTTCCAATATGGTTTCAAGCGTATCACTAAAGAAGTAGTATGGGAATAAGAGTAAGGAGTATATCAGGTAAGCGGATTTGGTTGTATTATTAAATTAAATGGTGTTATGTATTTTAAGACATTTCTACTCGTTGTGGTCCTGAAAAGTTGCAACATGTTGATCAGTAAAGTAAGTAAAGTTTCACTGTGCTTCACTGTACACGTGACAATACTATTATTACTACTAATGCGACAGTCCTTATAGTACCAACCTTTTCCTTTCCCTTGTGTTACACTGCTGAATTATTAGCATATTTTATAATTATAACCAGAATTTAATTTTTCAATAACAATTATTTAGAAATGTCTTCCTTTTTTAATTGTTGTCTTTTAATGGAATATCCAAAAAATAATCAGTTTGTCTGTGAAAATTTGGTGCATTAATGTTCAAAATCCATCCTTTATTTGTTGAATCCACTTAATCCAGTGTCACAGTCACAATGGAACGAAACTTATTTGAGCAGCATTGAACACAAACCAGGAACCAGCTTTTGTGAGTGCCAGTCAGTCACTGGGCACATTCACAAACACATTGTCACTCACTTCTAATGGGCCAGTTTACAACTGACAATCAGTGTGACATCCATGCCTGACAGATATGGTGAGATGGTGAGTAACCACAAGGATATGAGTTTAAACATTGGAAGGACCTGAAGATATCACACCTACAATGACCAGAACAGAATGCGAAACCATTACCCTGAAGCTTTGTGAAGACAGAAACACTAGCCAAACTCTGCAATGCTCTTCTTCTACTTCTTCTTTCGGCTGTTCCCGTTAGGGGTTGCCACAGCGGATCATCTTCTTCCATATCTTTCTGTCCTGGTTCTGTTACACCCATCACCTGCATGTCCTCTCTCACCACATTCATAAACCTTCTCTTAGGCCTTCCTCTTTTTCTCTTCCCTGGCAGCTCTATCCTTAGCATCTTTCTCCCAATATACCCAGCATCTATCCTTTGCACATGTCCAAACCAACACAATCTTGCCTCTCTGCCTAAATCTACACACAGAGTCCACAACTGTAGTAGACAGACAGTGTGTTGTATTGCTGTTTTTAAAGATTATCACCTTTTGTATTTCTTTTTTGTGCTGTAAAATTGTCTTTTTAACAATTTAGGTATGAATTATATGGTGGTTTCATACCACTTTTATATGTTCTGACCTAGAGGATTATAAGCATTAAGAAGTGGCTAAGAAAAACATCTACAATCACAAAAAAAAATCATAAAAAAAAATAATTAAAAGATCAGGTTACTGCAAGTCTTTGATCTGCATAATGAACCTTATCTATTGATTTTAATCCTTGTTATTTGTAAATTGCAAATGCTTTATGTATTTACACTGTGATAGACCCCTGCATGTCAGCCTGCCCCACAACCCATGAACACACAAAGAGATAGTTTATTAACCAAATTCCTTCAAAAGTAGCACAAAGCCCAGGTTTCTCTCTCTCTCTCTCTCTCTCTCTCTCTTTCCACAATACTCTCTCTCACCACCGCACTGCCCTCCTCCAGTCCAGTGCCGCTCTACGTCCTCCCAGCTCAAACTGTGAGGTTGGTCCTCTCCTTTTATATTGGTCAACCCAGAAGTGCTTCTGCTCTTCCGCCCACATGGTCGGCAAGCACGTCCAGGTTAGGCAGGAACGTCATGCCACATGTGGCACCTGTGGTACCCAACAGGGCTGAGATATCACACTCCAAGTCCCATGGTGCCCTGTGGGAGTTTGGGGCACCGCTGTACACCAGGGGATCTGCCATCTAGTATTTGGGGGGAGGCAATGCCCTAAAGCAGCTGCCTTTTCCCATCCATTCATCTTTTTGGGCGTCCAGTTCTTGTTGGGCTGCTGGCCGTCCCTTACAACACATATTCTCCAGCTGTTTTCCAGTTTTGCTGACAAGAAATAGATAGATAGATAGATAGATAGATAGATAGATAGATAGATAGATACTTTATTAATCCCGAGAGGAAATTCACATACTCCAACAGCAGCATACTGATAAAGAACAATATTAAATTAAAGAGTGATAACAATAAAGGTATAACAGACAGACAATAACTTTGTATAATGTTAGCGTTTACCCCCCTGGGTGGAATTGAAGAGTCGCGTAGTGTGGGGGAGGAACGATCTCCTCAGTCTGTCAGTGGAGCAGGATGGTGACAGCAGTCTGTCGCTGAAGCTGCTCCTCTGTCTGGAGATATTTATTATTTTATACTTCACCATATTACAGTTAATGCTTTACAAGTATTAATACTGTCCAAGAAATGCACTTTATTACGTATAATGATGTGAAACAAATTTGTTTTGGAAGTACTTTATTTTGTACTATTGCATTTTGGAGATATGTGTTTTAGCTTTTTTTACTAACAGATTTATAAGGGCAGTACCCTCTTCTCTTAACTTCATTAGCTCACGATCCCCATTATTGAAGCTGGTGGTAGCTTTGTATGTGATGCTTTGCAAGGTATCCTACATGTCCCTACAAATATTCTGAATATGGCTACACGATCTTAGCTGTGCACCTCTGTGGAATGAAAAGAAATAGGACAAAAATAAAGTGTTGGGGTCCGCAAAGAGATACCCCATTTAAAATCAATGATACTATTAAACTGAAGTGAAATGAGAAAAAAAGAACAAAAATAAAGCTTTACAGCATCTGCTCAGCTGTCCAGTTTTAGTTGCTTCTGTTGTAAGACTGAGGAATATATAGTGGGACAACTGAAGGGGGCATTGCTTACAGGTGGACCGGATGCATTGTCACAGCTCTTTGGAGCTTTTCTCCCCCATTCTAGGTCTGGAAGAGGAACAGAAATCAGAAACTGTGTGTCACCCAATTCTGTAACCCATTTTACTTCGTGAACAGAAATTACAAAAAGCTCCTTCTGTCTCATAGAAATTAATTCCTTAAAACTTTAAATTTTTCCTATAAACCTGTCCAGTTCAAGTATGTACAAATATGTACACTGTCTATGCTAACTCCCCATAAGCGTTATACTGTACCATGGGCTTGGCCGTGAATAGTAACCGCCATCTATGTATGATGAATGCTTCAGGCATGTTCTGGGAATGTCCACCACTTTATGATATCTGGTCTTCTATCTTTAACTTTCTGTTTGCCGTTCTTTCTACTAATATACCTCAGATATTCCTTCACTTTGTCTTTTGTTGCTCATACTGTTATCTAGCAGACAATATTCTCTTTAGGTGTAATCACTACAATTTCAGTTTCACCATCTCGGTGGAAATCCCCTAAATCTCCTTCTTTTACTTTATGGGAGTCTTCCATCTATAATTGACTTTTATTTGAAAATTCCACCAGATCATTTAGAGGTGATATTGAATGGTGGAAGTTACTGATAAAGCTGGCTCAGGGTCAGATGGCAGGTAGCCAGTGCATTGAACTTGCCCTTAACGTTTGACCCTTTCTTTACTTATTCTTTTAGTTCTGTCCTGTGGAGTCTGTGTCTGTCTCATCTTTTCAAAGCCCAAAGAACCAAATTCACACACACAGAATCCTTCCCAGAATGAAATTCTTCTTTGTCAAGCAACAGTTCTCCAAGGAAACACACAACCCAGTAAAATATCATTATAAACGCATTATTTTTAAGAGTGTAAGTTGGGCTAATTGGTGATTTGAAATTGGTCTCGTGTTGCTTTGTGCAGGAGCAGACCCTGCAATGAAGTGGCACTCTCAGCAGGGTTGTTTCCCACCTTGCATCCATTACTTCCTGAATAGGCTCAGGCCCCCAAAAACGCTTCAGTATGAATGTATGTGTGCATTTTAATTATTTTTTTCTTAAAGAGGGTACTGCTGAAGTGGTCCTAGTCACATATACATCAAGACACACATTACAGTGATTTGCAAACCACCATCAAGAATATATTTCTTTCTTTAATCCTTTCTCTTTAGCTTAGCCACAAGAATAGAATAAACTAATTTCACAGGGTGGTGGACATTACTATAATGTGTGATCATACAGTACATCATTTCTGGGCTCTACTTTAAATGTATTCTGCTATTTTTATTGTTAGTGAAAATTAAAGGGTACATTTTGTGTAATTGATTGTGTTTTTTTTGCTGTTATCATATGCAAAATGCAGCTTATTTAATTTAATATGGAGATGAGCAGAAGGTTAAAAATCTGAATTGCTAATATAATGGTTAAAAGAGTGCTACATCCATAGCCATCCATCCATCCATTATCCAACCTGCTATATCCTAACTACAGGGTCACAGGGGTCTGCTGGAGCAAATCCCAGCCAACACAGAGTGCAAGGCAGGAAACAAACCCCGGGCAGGGCGCCAGCCCACCGCAGGGCGTGCACACCCACAAACCAAGCACACACTAGGGACAATTTAGAATCGCCAATGCTCCTAACCTGCATGTCTTTGGACTGTGGGAGGAAACCGGAGCGCCTGGAGGAAACCCACACAGACACAGGGAGAACATGCAAACTCCACACGGAGAGGACCTGGGAAGCGAACCCGGGTCTCCAAACTGTGAGGTATACATCCATAGCTTTAAATATTAATATATCATAACATAAGTGCAATTAATGAAATACCTGAAATCGAAGTTCTTATATCAAACCGCATTGTTAATTATGGACTTACTCTTTTTTAAGTCTCGCTAGTCACTTAACCATTGCATTTCTATATTTTTTTATTCTTAGGAAATGTTTGCATATAGATCAAGCTGTTTCTTTTTTTAAATTCTGATAAACAAGCAAACATGGACATATGTAGAGAGGGTAAGCTGCAATCCCGGGGTGTTGCTCAACAAGGGATAACATTACCATATTGTACACACAAGGCTTTGTTCCATATGTCACTTACACACATTGTGAGACTTAGAGGATTTTTCTTCTATGTGTTCAAGGAAATGTATCCTTAATTCCCATACCAACCTCTCTGATAGACTAACTTAAATTACAAAGACCAGTTTAAATAAACAACGGCTCATTACATGTTTAATCCTGGTGTTGTGTTACATGATAAAATGTTTTTCTTGCTCGAAAGATTAAGTCTGAAGCTGACATGGATGGAGAAATCCCTTTGTAGGTAATGCAAACAGAGAGTTGGATAATAGATGAATAAGAGATGGACCAGATAGAGCGGAGTGAGGCGCTGGACTGCTGAAAAGACATGCCCAGTTTCACATGTAAGTGGTTTCCCAGGAAAATGAGGCCTAAGTAGTTACAAGGTGTTTTGTGAGGTAGCTTTTCAGTAACGCTATTTGACCTGGTGATGGTGCTATGAAATGCTGCTGCCAAACCATTTGCTGGATCAAAGGATTCTTGTTTACGGTGAGCTCACAATGCTTTGTGACAGGAGTATCTGTCCTCACATTTAGTGCTCACCAGTCAACCATAAAATAATTAAGCCGACAATCCTCTGCCTTGTTTTGCTTCTTTTACTGCTCTGTGTCATCCAATGGCAGGAGCTATTACTGTCAATGAGTTTTTGAGCTCTTTGTCTTGATGTAGTTAGCACCAAATGTGTCATTTTATGGCCATTCTAGCAGTTTCGGGTGCTAGAAAAGTGGGTGTGAATGTAATCTTCCTGTAATTCATTTTTACTTCCTAATCATGTCTATCCATTTTTTTATGCCTTATTCTGTCTAGCTTTGGGCAGTGACACAGAGCCAATCACAGTTCGGGAAACAGAGATCAACAATGAACAAGATATCAGTCTATCATTAGGCACCATCAAACACACACAATCAGCCATCAGTCAATCCATCAATCAATCAATCAGTTTTTATTTTTTTTAGTGCCATTAACAGATGTACCAAGCTTAGAATACAGCGGTCGTTCCGTGGCAAACAAATTCCATGTAAACACAGTGGGAGAAAACAGACTCCACACAAAAGGGCTGTTGTGCTGCTTTTCCCAATCATTAGTTGACATATGTACTGCACTGCGTTTTGATAGATGAGTAATGCAGTCTTTTCAATTAATTTGACTGTGTGACAAAGTTAGTCTAAACTCAACCCATGTTTCTAGTCAAAGACGTCTATAATATTTACAATATGTCATAAAACATTCCAGTATGTACTGTATAATGATGTGGCACAAATGTTGCATATTGTCCAAGGAGTTTAATTCCCATCCCTGTGTACTGTATGTTCTGTCTGTGTCTTAAATTTTCTTTCCAAATCTCAAAGAGGTGTATGTTAAGTAAGTTTACCCAGTGTGACTGCTCTGACATATAATGTCTTCTATCACCCAGTAATAAAAAAGGGTAATTTAACAGAAGGATGGATGAATCAAAATGTTCTATGAGAAATGTATACAATATGAAACAGTTGCTTTTATTAGAAGTCTGGAATCATAGATCTAAATCAATGTAGACAGTCAGATATAGAGAAGCCAGCACTGGGCAGTCTCTCTCTTCTCCTAGCTCAAGTATGAATTGAATTTCTGTTAAAAGTGATATCTGAAAAGAAAAATGTGGACGGACCACGTCTCTTATAAAGAAACCCAGTCAAGACAAGGGGTATTACAGGCTGATATGTCAGGGTCACCAAATTTGTCTTTGAGTTCTGCTCAGTGACTGACCCAGTTTGGTTCTGACACCTTTGTGTGGTATGTTGATGGAAGTTATGTTATTCTATTGCTTCATTTGCTCATACTGGTGTTTGCCTTACAGTAGCTGTTGTGTAGAGCTTAGTATTAGTGCTGTGCTATCAGTGGTGACCCTGAGTGTAGGGGCTAGGAGAGGGGTGGCTATGATGGCCAATGTGCATGCTGCACATATGTTGCCTTGCACCACAGTACTAGAGAAATTGGGGTTTGAGATAATTTAGAAGGAGTTGGAATTTTTGGACTGTCATCTGGACATTAGCAGTTAGCCCAGTTTGATTTCAGCAAACAAGGCTTCTGTAAGGATCCTATCTCATTAGTCGAAGTCAGTGCAGAGTGATGTGTTACAGACCTTGCTGCCACAGTGGAGTACCGGTTAAGTGATGCTGTTGAAGAGTTCAATCCACAGTTGAAGAGATTGTGTCAGCTCTTGATGGAAAAGTGGGCTGTGAGAGTTTTATCAGAAAACATTGACAGCAGGGGAGGGATCACCTGACTATCTCGGGTAGGCATGCCAGATGATACTGCTGTTTGGTAAATTGTTAACTGTTGTTTTAAACTCTGGCATATTTGTGTTACCCATATTATTCAAGAATACACAGTCTAACTGTGGTACATTTTGGTGAAAGGACAGTAACAGTTGTAGAAGTAGTAGTTGTAGTAGAAGTAGTAATATTACACTTGCACATAGGGTAGCCTAATTCTTTATGCTATGTCACTTTAGGCGATTTTTCCAGCAGTTTTTAGTTGTAGCCGTAATTTATATAATCCTAGTGAGTTGGTGGAAGTCAGGGGTGTGGGGCTACTCCCTTGAAGCTGATCATCTAATATGGTATACCTGGCAAACAAAAAAATCATACAAGTCTGATTATGTCTTTAGTTATAAGGGTGAGCTGTGTGTGCTTTAGAGCTGTAAACCGATGGATGCTCATCCAGAAGTACAATGCATAGAATGTATTGACAAGGAATAAGGAAACATAAGAGAGAGGCATGGCTTGAGACATCAGAGTCATAATTATAATAATAATAATAATTATTATTCTGATGTCTCATGTTTTACTTACTAAAACAGAATGGAAAGAAGAAAATAAGGCTAAGACCGCAGCTGAACTCGCCATTCCTGTTAACCTGTTAACCCCTCATACAAGTGCTGGCTCCATCATACAGCACATTATTGGCTGTAACAAAAAGGGGAGAGCATGACAGTGCCTGAAAGTCAGCACTCAGTTGATTAATGTGACATGGGCAGCAATTTTCAGCCTTTTAATTGAAATAATTCAGTGACAACATCAGTGACTGTGCTTGGCAAATCGACATACCCCGCCACTAGAATTCACATAATGTGATGTTCGGCTTTACTTGCATATCTGACCAATATATGACATGTTACCACACTCTACACCTTCATGATAAACAAGAATGCATCAAAATATATGACTACATTTTATTTAGTAGAAAACCAAAACAATGCAAAGCGGATATATTGTAAAATCTAAATTCCAATATTTGGCAAGTCAGAAGGCGCAGAGTTTATCTGTATTAGAGCAATCTGTAGGATTTTGGATGTTAATAACAAAGAGATTGCTATGCTTTTACCTGGCAACAGTAATTACTCAGTTGTCACCAAGACACCTTACAACTTATTTTCCTTTAATATTTTAACAAATTGTAGGCTCTGTATAAGAGCTTTTGTTTACAAAATTTGCTTCTACTTTGTTGTGCCTTTTGAATGTTCTTGTAAGTTTTCTTTTACCTTTTTCATCTTGTGTACTTATCTTTAGGATGTTCGTGGATTTAAGCAAAACTAAAGAGAAAATTAACTAGAAATAGCCAAAAAATTCAAACCGCACACATACAGACACGGGATTTCTGCTTAGGATGCTGGTCAGTGAGGCAGTCAATTAAAAATAATGAATTAAACATTGTTAACATTTGCCTGTTTACTAAACATTTAGACTACAAACAACAAAGTTTTGGTTTTAATTGTATTTAATATATTACATACTGTAAATACAAAAGAATTAATTTAGCCTACTCCCACTTGGAAAAAGTTGGCACCACAGTCAGGATAATATTCTTTGATTTTCTCAGTGACTTTAAAAGCATTCTGCCCCACCGACTGGGAAATAAGCTCATGCCCCCACAATCTCCTGGATCATGGACTATCTGACTAAAAGACAGTAGTTTGTGAGATTCGGGGACTGTGTTTCAGAAATGATGGTGAGGAATACTGGAACACCACACAAAACTGTCCCATCTGCCATTTCATGTTTACTCGCCACCTACAGAAATTTTGAGATGACTCCTCCATCGTAGGCTGAATTAATAAGGGAGACAAGTCGAATTTGTGTAGAACTTCATCTTGTGTATGGAGAACCCACCTACAACTCAGCATCAGCAAGCAGTGGACTTCTTGTGTGGCAAAGAGTCTCTAAGACCAGTCTCCATTCAACGGGAGGATGTGGAAGTGGAGCAGAAGTACAAGTACCTGATGGGTCATATAAAGAGAAAACTGTACTATTCTGACAACACAGTGGCACTGTTCAAGGGCCAGAGCAAACTATACTTCCTAAGGAGGCTCAGGTTTTTTTTAATGTATGCAGCAAGTTGCTAGATATGTCCTGCAAGTGTGAAGTAGCCAGTGTATTGTTCTATGCTGGGGTTTTCCTGGGGAAGCAACTTGAGCTCAAAAGATGCACAGTGACTGAAGAAGCAGGAAAGGTTGCTCCTTCTCAGAGAAAACCCTGGACACTGTGGAAGTTGTTGTGGAAAAGGGAATGGTAGCAAAATTGGATACCATCAGACAAAACAGCCTCCATGACCCTCTAAGAGGCACTCTATAGGAGCACTTTTAGCCACGGGCTCGTTCCTACATGAAGTTCTAAGAAATGCCTCTTGGAAATCTTTTCTATCAGACAATTCAATATTTCCTCCCGACGTTCCAGACTAAATGCTGATGCTCTTTAAGTATATTTAGCAATTTTTGCACAATATTTTTTATTTATTGATTGATTGGACTATTTGTTCTGGGAGCATGTATCTTCATTTTGTTTCTCTACTGCTGCATGCATCTACATTTCCTCTTGTAAAGTTTATCTAATCTAATCTAATCTAATCTAATCTAAGATTGTGTAAGGAATGACATTGCAAATTGTAGTATAAAACCAAACTACATGCTGCATAGTATACTTTACAACATACATTACAAAACCTGCATTCAGTTCAAGGGACAAAAAACAATAATAATCAAAAAAATAATAATTTTAAAGAACCCAATGTAAGGGCTAAATATTTGTAGCCTGAGAAAAGGAGGACCAACTGTCATTATTGATCAGTGTACAAGACTTAGGAATTCTAAGTAGTCCATTCACTGTTGGGGATCAGGATGTAAACTCCGATGTTTAATAAATGTCCTGTAATAAATACAGGACCTCAACATTAGGTCTTTCATTTAACTCTTTCTCTACTTGATAATCCAATTTTTAACAGCAATTGTGTCTGGCCTTCACAAGAAAATATACCACATAAGAACTCTTCCTTGGTTTTTGGAGGATCACGTCTGATATTCTGCCTGTGACCCAAAACTGTTCAAATGCACCTTCGCCATAACCAGTTCCGCGACTAGTTGATCATGTCAAAGAAAACCATAATCTTCTCAGCGGGCCAATGATTTTTGATATTTATTCAAAATGATAAGATGCAAAATGAAACAAACACAACAGAAAAACACAGGTAATTGATACAGCAGCCACCTTTACTTTGGGGTCTAGTAGAGTTCTCATTACTTGATCATTGTGGGACCTGAGAGAAGACAATTAACCATCCAGCCCTCTATTTATATATATTTGTACAATGACTTTGAATAAACAAGTCAGCTACATAAGCAAATTGGAACAATTCCTGTTCTGCATACAGAAACTTTTACAGAAACATTTAATACACTTGTAGATGTGCATCGAAATGGCACCATGATTAGCACTTTTCACTTCTCCAGTAACATAGGTATGATTTTGTACCTGCCTGCTGTCTGTGTGGATTCTCTAGTTTCCTCACACTTCATAAAGACATGCACAGTATGTTAGGTTAATT
>JANRMT010062854.1:594266-606404 GCA_026402145.1 Polypterus bichir lapradei | reverse complement strand
GGCAAGAAGAGAGTGTGGAGGCGGCCCGAAGACAAGGCATTGTGTGGCCAGGACTGTGTAAAGGGGTGTTTTGTGCACGGTACTGGGTCTGAGTGACCATAATAGTGTATATATTTGTGTAAATAAACATGTGGTGGTGTTATAACAACATGTCCGCCTGTCTGTGTCCGGGTCGGCTCCACAATATATATATATATATATATATATATATATATATATATATATAGGGTGGTCTAGATCTAATTATGCAACTTTTAATGCAATGCAGGAAAACAATGTAAGACAAAAGACACTTGATGCATATTTTTAGGAAGTTACTGTGCAATGAGGAAATTTCAAAGGACTGGAAAATGGTGAAGATTATTCCATTATACTGTATTAAAAGGGTGATCAGGCAGATTCAAGTAATTCTAAACCAGTAACTTAACATACATCACAAATAAATTAATGGAAGAAATTATTAAGGAAAAGATGGCAAGGACAGGAGTGTTACTAAACAGTCAACATGGGTTCATGTCAGGGAGATTGTATGTTAATAAAATGCTGAAATTCTACATGGAAACAATAAAAATATATGTTTAGAGTGCTGCATATGATATTATTTATCTTGACTTTCAGAAAGCATTTGATAATGGGCCACATGAGAGATTAGGTGTAAAACTAAAAGATGTGGGAGTTCAGGGTGATGTTTGTAGATGTGTGCTAAATTGGCTCAGACACAGGAAGCAGAGGGTTATGATGTGAAGAACCTTATCAGAATTGGCTGATGATAAAAGTGATGTTCCACAAGGGTCAGTGCTAGGACCACTGCTGTCTTTACTATATATAAATGATTTGGATAATAATATAAATAACAAGCTGGTTAAGTTTGCAGATGATACCCAGCTATGTCAATTGACAGATAATCTTGAATCTGTTGAATCATCACAGAGGGACTTGAACAGCATACAGGCTTGGGCAGATTTGTGGAAGTTGACATTTAATGTAAGTAAATGTTAAGTATTACATGGAAGAAGTAAAAATGTTAGGTTTGAATGCACAATAGGAGGTCTGAAAATTGAAAGTACACCTTATAGGAAGGATTTGGGAGTCATAGTGGACTTGTCACTGTCTACATTCACACAATGTGCAGAAGCCATGAAGAAGCCTAACACAATAGGATGTTAAGTTATATAGGATGATGTGTAAAGTTCAAGTACAAGGAGGTTATGTTTAAGGTTTATAACACATAGGTTACACCTCACCTGGAGTTCTGTGTGCAGTTTAGGTCTCCTGGCTACAAAAAGACATGGATATACAAGAAAAAGTCCAGAGAAGATTTACTAGGCTAACCCCTGGTCAACAGGGGGCGAGTTATGAAGAAACATTAAAGAACTGAGTCTTTTCAGTTTAAGCAAAATGAGATTAAGAGGAGGCAAGATTAATATACATTTTAGAAGGTGCACAAGAAGTATGTTAAAATCATTTGCAGTACTATGAAAAATATATGAGGTAATGAAGCGGATTACCTGGAAGGTCTTAAAACTATATTTGTTTCAGCTTCGAATGAATATCTAAGAATGTGCTGTGCTTCAGTAAGTCCAGAGCAAGCTTGCCTTCAACATTCTGTTTATGATTGTTTATAAACTACAATGTTGCAAGTATAGTTGTGCAAGTTACGTTAATTGGCAATCACAAATTGGCTAAGTATGTGTGTAGGTGTTTGTGTGTGTGTGTGTGAGAGAGAGACTTGCGATGGACTGGTGTTCCATTCAGGACTGGTTTCTGCCTTTTGCCAAGTGCTGCCAGGATCATTCCAGCACCCCAAGATTGGTCAGAGAATGTTTGTTGTTCATCACATTGTAAAGTACTTTGTGCTTTTTTTTTAAAGGGCACTATTAAATGAATGATTGAAGGAAATAATCTGCTTTTTTCCTAGTGCATATCTGTAACCCAGCCTATTTTGTCTTGTTCTGTCATATCCACATGTCAACTTGCATGCTTGGCTGAAACTTAAGAAGAGGCGTCTCTCCCCAGTTGCACTCTGCTGGTCGTTGCCTCTCATTTTATTGGGAATCTCTCGATCTCTTCCACCTGCCTCACATCTGGTCCTATGCGTCCCTCTGGAGCGGTTTTAACCAGCTAGACATGCAAATTGTAGCTCAGAGATAATTTGGCCTGCCCACAGGCACAGCTCCTATTTTGGGAGCACAGGGACTTCATACGTTTGCAGAGCTTGTGACAAGGTTTACATGTGGCTGGCCCATATTTTTAGCCCTCTGTGAGCCTGCTTGCACTCCAGTGCTTTTTAATAAAATACTGAGGAGAGAATTGTTTTTATTAATTCCTATACCTTACATTTTCTGTGATGTGGGGTTGAAGCAAACACATTAAGAAAACATCACAAGAAACAGTCATACAACACATAACATTCTCTTTCTAAGTCTGAATCTTGCTGGAGGAGTTTCACCATGAAAGATGTTATATGCATTTTGCTTAGCCTGAATAATAAAACAGGTCATCTTGACCCGTATTATTAAACCTGCCACCCGATAATATCTGCTTATGGGTTTAAAATTAGCTCGCATAAGTACATGTTCACTGTACAGAGGTTAAATGATCAAAATCACATGAATTAAACACAGTCGAAACTGAGAGGTATTCTTTCGATCAAAGTGGCTACAGCTATGAAGGACAAAGAATTATGGGAAATTGAGGTGCAAAGCCCTGCCCACTAACCCATGCTAATTAAAATGTTGACAGCTTGAAAATGAAAAGGCAAATTGGAAAATTCAATGAGCAGCAGGTGGCGCCACTGCTTATTTGCCTTTTACTTTTGATTTTTGCAGCTTCATTGTAGTTCAGGCTGAAAATAAAACTGCAAATGGTGTTATTTCATTTTATTTCAAAATTCTGCAGCATTCTTGTGCATAGATTTTGAGAAATAAATTGCAAAAGAGAGATTTCATTTTCATTTTATAATTTTGATTTTCTTTTTTTTTTTTTTGCAGAAAATACCTCCCATACACCCATACTTAGACAAAGCCAATTTGGATCCATTATTCCATCATGTATATCTTGGAGAAGGCGCAGCATGGTGGCGCAGTGGTAGCGCTGCTGCCTCGCAGTTAGGAGACCCGGGTTCGCTTCCCGGGTCCTCCCTGTGTGGAGTTTGCATGTTCTCCTCGTGTCTGCGTGGGATTCCTCCCACAGTCCAAAGACATGCAGGTTAGGTGCATTGGTGATTCTAAATTGTGTTTGTGTGTGTCCTGCGGTGGATTGGATTCCTGTGTTGGCTGGGATTGGCTCCAGCAGACCCCTGTGTTTGGATTCAGTGGGTTGGAAAATGGATGGATGGATATCTTGGAGAAGGGTGTGGAAATAGTATGCAACCATTAAAAATTAATGGAATAGCTGAGAATAAATTAACACTACAAACTGTTAAAATACAGTCTCAAAACAATATAAATTAAATCAATCAACCATGCCCATACCATAAGTCCCAAAAAAAGTAGATATTCCACTGTTGTTCAGTCACAATCAGTGCTTAAAGCAGGCCAGTACTCTGTACTGGCACTTCCTCGTTATTAATGTATGAGGACCAATGCGTAGCAGCACTTTGACCCGCATTACCAACCTGTAATTACAAAAACAATCTGTCCTTCTAGCAGGCTTTCACAGTTCCCCCCACTCTTCTATATAGGCTACATCCACACTAATTTGTTTTCATTTAAAAATGATATGTTAAAATGAAGATGATCTCTGTCCACACTAGCATTTTCACAATGTTTACTAAACTATCTCCATCCACGCTACAATGGTCAAAAATGCATATGAGGTAGCTGTCCTTTTGCACTAGGCATGCATGCAGCCTAGACTTCTCAACCAAAACTTATGATCCTTGAAGGGATGGTAACATCAGCCATTAAATTTATCTCAGAACTGTAGTGATCATGTGTACCACATTCAAACTGTACAAAAAACACTTTAGATGCTGGTAAGCAAAACAACCAGCCCCAACAAGCAACTCTTCTATGTCGCCTATGTTGGAATATATTTTTATTTCATCAAGGGTTACCAACCAAATCAGAGCCCAATTAGAATCTTCCACACTAAGATGCTGACCCAGCATCAGTATCCAGCTCTGGAGAGCATTTTCAGAAGAACTTATTTTCAGGGATTGGAAATGTCAGACTAGTTTGGACGAAAAGCAAAAACAGAGACTAACTTATGTGTTTTTAAATGAAAATGAAGTATACTCAGTTTTGTTTCAATTATCTCTCTATAGTGTGGGCAGGGACATAGTCTATATATACTGTATCAATGCAATTTCTGAACTCCTAGGGGAAAGTTTCAATAGATATCAGCCAAACAGCATAAACTTTATCACTTTAGCAACTGGTCACAATATGTTGCAAAAAGATTAAATACAGTTCAAGACGTGGTTCAACAGATACTGAAGTGGTAAATCTGTATTTTACAGACAAATCTCTACGATATGTATAAGAACTTGAATAAAAAAAGACCAAAGTTTAATTTTTCTAAATTATTTGTATAGCTGGGTCATGAAGAGATTAGATTAGATAGATAGAACGTTATTTGACCCCAGGAAGAAATTTGGCTTTTTACTGCATGTAATAAAACGTTACCATACACTTCTTTGGGTCTTCATAACACTTAGAATCTTCAGTAAAGTGTTTATTCATCTCTGCAATGTGATCTACTAACAAAACTTCACTTTGGAGTGGTCTGAGGTGCCTTAACTGAAGGAGACACAGCAAACCTTCTTGTGACAGCACGTGTGGATGTGCCATACTGGAGGAGCTGGACTTCTTGTGAAACCTGAATCAGCGCAAGCTATCAGTAGTGACAAAGACACTAGCAAAAACGCAAAACTAGAGAACAACCAGACAGGAAGGATGAAGAGAGCGCAATTGTCTGTGGTCACCACCTGCGAAATTCTCTTTTTGTGGCTGGTATTGCTGTTGCCCCACCAGTGTGTCTGCCGTCACTTTCATTTGCACCAAAGCAGCAGACATTGATTCACAATCACTTCTGCTTCCTAGCTGGACAAATTGATATCCCTGAAGCTTAACTGACTTGGTGTTAGACTGTGATGGTAAAGTGTTCCCTTAATTTTTTGGCGCAATTAGATAGATAGATAGATAGATAGATAGATAGATAGATAGATAGATAGATAGATAGATAGATAGACACACTTTGCTCTGAACACACACCAGAAAGACAATAAAGCAAGAAAATTAAAAAGAAAGAAAACGTCTGACTTTGCTGTCATAGTCCCAGTGAGGTATTATGCAGACATATTGTTGTTAGTATAAAGGAGCCCCAGTCATGTTTCTTAACACACTTCTGATGAATAGTTAGTTGGCTGAAAATCCTTGGTGTTAGTGTGTCAGAGAGAGGATGTGCAGCATTGTTCATAAACGCACTCAGTTTTGTTTTAATTTTTCTCCTTTGTTACTCCCCATGGGGGTCCAGAGTGCATCCCATTACTGAGCTTTCTCTTTTAATTAGCTTTGTTCATTTGGTGGGCCCATGTGGAAACAAATTAAAAACCCTGACATCTGTTCAGTTAAAGTACATGTTTACAGGTCTTAATTATTCAAACCTCACCCAGTTCTGTTGTTGATGCAGCAATGGTGATGACGTTGTTCTTACTCAGGGTAGAGTATTACTTACCCCTTGTGGTAATGGCTCTAAAAAAGTGGAAGGAATAGAGGTAGAAGGTTTTGCGAATGAGATGAGGAAGACTTAGACTAAGATGAAAATGAGCAAAGTGTCCAGGAGTAAGTGATGTTTGCCGAGTTAACAATTTATAAACATAACCAAATGTACAATCTTTTTCATCAATGGAGACGTTACTCTGTTTAAAATCATTAAATTATTTCTCCAAGGTTGCAGTCTGTATCTTATGTTCTGTAAGCAAACTGTGTGAAGTCAAACCTTGGACCCCACATCATTAATCTGACTGAGTAACTCAGCACTTTTACTATTACAAGTTTCATGGGTGAGAAAAACTAGAGCACATGTAGAAAAAAGTAACAAAGATTTTACCTTTGAATAGAGAGTGAGAGGTTTGAAACTTGAAAGTACCCCTTATGAGACATACCTAGGAGTGATAGTGGACTTATCACTACCCACATCAGGCCAGTGTGCAGAAGCCAGAAGATGGCTAACAGAATGTTAGGTTATATTTTTGTGTGACTTTTGGAGGTCAGAGCACAGGGTCAGACATTACACAATGCCTCTGGAGCAATTTTAAGGATAAGGGTCTTGCTCATATCACAATGTGTAGAGTACAAGTCAAAGGAGGCTATGTTGAAGCTTTATAACCCACTGGTGGTGATTCACCTGAGGTACCGTATGCCATTTTGGTCTTCAGGCTATTAAAAAAAGGACATAGCAGTGCTGGAAAAAGTCCAGAGAAGAGCAACTAGGCTGATTCTGGGATTGAAGGGTTTGAATTATGCGGAAAGATTGAAGGGGTTGAACCTTTCCATTTTAGCAAATGGAGGTTAGGAGGTGGTATAACTGAATTTTTAAGAATTATGAAAGGAATTAGTTTAGTGGATCCAGTCTGTGACTTTAAAATGAGTTCAATGAGAACACAGGGGACAGTTGGAAACTTGTTAAGGGTAAATTTCTAACAAACGTTAGGGAGGTTTTTCTTTACACAGAGAACCATAGACACACGGAATAAGCTACCAAGTAGTGTGGCAGACAGACCTCTAAGGACTTGCCATGTATGACTTGATGTCGTTGAGGAATTAGGTGAATCGGACTGGTGAGGTTTGTTGAGCTGAATGTTGAGCCTGACCTCGTTCAAATGCTTTTCTAAGACAGATTGAGAACATGTGAGTATTTGAGCACAGGATTTGAAACCAGAATGCTAGAAGTGTGAGGCAGCAATGTTAGTTAGCCACTGTGCTGTATAATTTTGTACCTTAAACAACATTCACCTTTAGGATCTCACATAAAAAAAGCCCTATTCTTATCTGAAAGTGATACTTGTGCTGAAGAGATCATTTTGGCAAATGCTTTTATTTTTGAAGATGCTAATGATGAGGGTGATGAAGCCTACTGTATAATTTTTATCTTTCTTAAATACTTCCTCACCCCTAATGACAGCCCAATTTGCTTTCAAAGCCATAATGGAAGCCCCTGTGTTGATAGATTAGATTGTATCGGCTGGATATGTTTATTTTTCAGCTTTAAAGTGTCAGGGCAGCTGATAAAGGTGCTGTTACTCATCTCTTCTGTAGCCCACTAGTGACAGGTCATGACCTTTGAGAGGCTCTGGGCCGGTGACAAGAAAACTAACATTCAAAAGCTCTTCTCCTCAACAAAGATGACAGCACTGGGGACAAGTAGGTCAAAGTGGTGGTGGTGGCGGGGAGGGGGGTCGTAGCGGAATAAATGAATCACATTTAATGCAGAACAGAAAGAAAGAGAGAGAAAAAAGTCACCGGCTTTTTGACTCATGGCATGCTTTGGGAAGTATATGGACCATGTCATTTCAGTCCTACTGGCACAAAAGGGACGCTCTTTGAAACTCCTGAAATTGACAGCTTTTTCTCGCTTTGTGTGCAGCCAGACCAAGGCTCAGGCACTCATATCATTGGTGCATAACGGGGTGTAGAGAAGTTACACTCTGGAAACACACAAGGCCCTTGGCCTCTCCTTTTGTTGTCTGTACAGTCCACTGTTCTTGCTTAACGTTAAGAAACAATGAAGGTGCTGGCAGTAGATTGGGTGAAGCTGAAACTGGAATAGCAAACTGCTGCTGATGCAGAACTAATCTGTAGAGAGGTCTTCCTGTGTGATAAGCCCCCTCCACCCCCTTAACAAGTAACTCCCCCCTCTGGTCCCGAAAACGAATCTTTGATGGGAAATAATAAAAAAAAAAAAAAAAAGAAGTCACCAGCTTTAAGCAATTCTTGAATTTTTCACATTAGTTTGAAGGCTTCCACTGGGGGTGTTCTTCCTTATTTGATGTGGCAGCAATTAGTGTGGGACTTTTGTGTTCTGTGAAGACGAAACGGCCCACTTCAATAATCACGTTTATGCTTTGAATAGAAACAAAAAAACTAAAGGAACAGATAACATGGTTACATCAAACGGCAAACTGGCTGTGCTTGTAACTAGTATGGCTTTCTTTTCTTTTATGCAGGCAAAGTGTTACTTTTCCCATGAGAAAGCTCTGTTACAAAGTGATATCGTAAGATACACCGTGCCCACCTCCAGACTTAGGACTTATTTCATGTGGGTACCTAACCTGTTACAGTCTGTTGCTTTTGTCCAATGCTTCTTTCATTTTAAAGGGACTATAAATAATAGCAATTAGTTCCCTTAAAAGAGCACCTCTGTCCATCTGTCCCTGATGTTGCATTTATTTTTAATAACACACTTCACAAGGTACAAGATTAAAGAGGCAGTGTGTGCCCTGTTCTCCTCCCTCCTACACCTTTGCTTACTGTTGTATTTAGAATATCAAGAAAATTGCTTTCATATGGCTGGCAATAAACAGCAGCTTGTCTCAAAAATCTCATTATTTCCAACTAGTACAAGCAAATATACTGAGTGAAGACAAAGAGAATTTTATATAACCTTAGTGAAAAAAAATTATAATCTCCAACTTCTTTTCTTTAGTTTATTGGGATACACCCTAGAGCCATTTTTAAAAGAGCCTAGAACACTACTTTCATACCATTATATAGTGCCATGTACCAAATTTGTCATTTATTCAAGGAAATAATATAATATAATATAATATAATATAATATAATATAATATAATATAATATAATATAATATAATTATAGTTGGTCAGAGACAAAGCTAGTGTTCTGGGTTTGAATCCCGTACTGGGTTCTTGACTGTGTGGAGAGTTCATGTTCCCCCTGTGTCTGTGTGGGCTTTTTTCCTTCCTCCCGCATCCCCAAAGACTCCTCTGTTAAAGTTAATTGGTAATTCTGAATTTGCCCTGCCTTGGTGTGTCCAGCATTGGGCAGGTTCTTGCCTTGAGTCCAGTTGTGCTGGGATAGGTTCTGGCCCACTACAAATCTGAACTGGGTATTATTTGAAAATGAATTGTTACTTTAAAATAAATTCTTCTACAAGAACAAGGGGTGCCATCTGAAAAGTTAAGGATTGATTTTACACAAATGTTGGGAAGTTTTTCTATTGACACATGAAATAAATTACTAAGTAGTGTGGTAGAGAGTAGGACTTTAGGAACCCTAAGATCTTGACTTAATGTAATTTTAGACAATCTTGGTGAATAGGGTAGACATAATTGTTGGACTGAATAATGGCCTGTTCTCCTCATAATTATTCTATTCTATTCTGTTATATTATATTATACTATATTAGACTATATTATACTAGTGAAACACACCAGCCTCCGGTGGAATGTATTTGTCCGTCTTTGCTGTTCTTTCATCCTGTATCCTGCACTTAACATACGTCAGATGATGCTTATCTTCTTCTTCTTCATCTCCCAATTATGGGGTTCTTTCGCATATCATTGGCCCCAGTGTTGGTTCTCTTTTTCTTTCCACTAGGTTACTTTGCCATAATAAACCCATAAGCGGAGGTCAGTTTGCTATGTTTGCCATTGCCTTACACTTTTTTTCATTTCTAGAACATATCAGGTCATGAGCTTTTGATCAAGATCAAGGTTCTATCCCCAGTATTTCATCAATAATTATGTGAAAAATGAACAGACCTTAGCATTATATTATACAGGATGGGCCAAAAGTAGTTATATAGTAATTATTCATTATTTCTTTTTGTTTTAAGGGTATTGAGAAAGTGTACAGTACTGATTAGGTCATGTTTAGTCTCTTAGGTGCTTGAAATGACCTGCATCGACATTGCAACATTCCTGGAACATGGCTACAACATTGTGACACACAGTAACACACACATTCTGGTTAGCATTAATGTCCATAAATGCATGTGAGATGAACTAATTCAGTTTGTTCAATGGATGGGGCTTCCTCTCAAAAACCTTCTCCTTTACTACCCCACAAAAAAAGGAAGTCCCAAGGGAAGTACTACTTATATTATCCATCCATCCTTTATCTAACCCACTATATCCTAATACAGAGTCACAGGGGTCTGCTGGAGCCAATCCCAGCCAACACAGGGCACAAGGCAGGAAACAAACCCAAGGCAGGGCGCCAGCCCACCGCAGGGCACACCCACGGGACAATTTAGAATCGCCAATGCATCTAACCTGCATGTCTTTGGGAGGAAACCCACACAGACACCGGGAGAACATGCAAACTCCACACAGGGAGGACCCGGGAAGTGAACCCAGGTCTCCTAACTGCGAGGCAGCTGTGCTACCCACTGCACCACCATGCTGCCCAATATTATATTATATTATATTATATTATATTATATTATATTATATTATATTATATTATATTATATTATGGGCCATGGCAGGACTTTGCACCATGCTAAAACTGAACCTAGTTAATCCTCATTGGGTTTGTTTTCAAGAAAATAATATTACTGAGGGTAACTTGGATGAACGTTTAATTCACTACACTAGATAAGTGTAGCTCTGCTGCTTATTTACTGTTCTACTCTTATAAAATGTAATATGTTCGAAAATTGAAAAACATCCCCCCAGGAGCAAAACTATTGGCAATGACAGCAACTGGTAACATTCTTGATAGACTGAGACAAACAGCCAGAATACATGGTAAACAAAGCAAAATTGTCAAATTGTTGCTTAAGTGAGAGATCAATAATAATAAAAAAAAAAAAAAACTCCAAGTGAGTGTGTGGCCATAAAAAGAATAAAGTCCAAAATGAGCCAAGGAAATGTATACAAAATCATTTTTAACAAGTCAAAAACTAGAAGTCCAAAATTAAAACGGAATTAAAAAAATAAAAAGATATTGTACAAGGACTAGAACATAAATGTCTTAATGGCTGAGTATATAATGAAGGTCAGGGGTCAGTTTAAACATAACAGCAGACAGACAAAATAACTTCTGGATGGGAGTGGGCATGCAATAACAAGAAGAACTGCACTAAAACAGTAACAAATATAAGAAGGATGCCTTGAAGTATCAATACTTGTGAGTCAAGCCATTCAGAGACATCTTTGGGATGGAAAAGACAACCAGAGTATCAGGAGAAAAACACACAATTGGATGGAGAGAACAGATTGTTATAGTAATGATAATTGGGCTACGATTTTATTTTTTGGTGGTGAAAAACAGAAGGGCTATCCACTGCACCACCATGCAGACCCACTCTTTGCAGCACATCTCTAGTAATTTCAGTTTATTAGCTATCATATTTAAACAGCCCTTTAGCGCACTTGTCGTGATTTTTTCCTCACTTTCCAAGCTCCCATGGCAGTTTAGTTTCTATATTATTTTATTTCCATATTATTTTATTTTATATTTTTTTTAATTTGGTTTGAACTAAGAGTGACATGCTGGTTTAATAATAAGTTCTGCATACCTGCCTGTACAAAGTTAACATGTTCTCTCAGTTTCTGTGTGGAATTATTTCTGGGTTCTCCTCCCGCTTCCCATGTACACAAAGTTAATTGGTGACTAAAGAGAGTTAGATGCCTTGATAAGCTGTTGTCTTCTAAGATGGGTTTCTTATGTGTACAATACTGAAACGTATGCATTTAGACAATGTTTACTTATCCTTCAGAAGAGGGTTCCTCAACTTCAAATAGTTCACTAACACCTCACCCTGCAGGCATCAGTTCCCAGCTTTCGTCCAGTCACAATACTTCAAGAAAAGGAGAACACTGGGGGTTTCAACCACAGAGTAAACTACCTGAACAGGCTAAGTGCTTGGACCAGACTACAGAATGTACATGCCTATTTTCTGTCAAATAAAGATATCTTTAAATGTAAAATATGTACAGCTTATTTTTTCAGTTAAATAAAATAAAAGGGAAAACTTGTTCTGTGTGTGGAGTACGATGTCTCTATTTTCTGTCTGTCTAGTGTCTCGCAGTGTGTCATGGTGGGGGAGAAAGAGCCATCTTACTTTTGATTTGTCTGGATTTAGCCTAAAATTTTTTTTCCTTTTGTGATCTATCTATCTATCTATCTATCTATCTATCTATCTATCTATCTATCTATCTATCTAT
>JANRMT010062854.1:581050-594256 GCA_026402145.1 Polypterus bichir lapradei | reverse complement strand
TATCTATCTATCTATCTATCTATCTATCTATCTATCTATCTATCTATTTTGACATATTAGAAGAGATTTGCTGGCCAACATTTCTCCCTGCTTCCTACTGCTTTTTTGCCGCCAGTCACAATATGTTATAGACTGTCTGTTAGTATAACTGGGAATTGTAATATAATTTCAAATAAAGGCCTGTTTAAAACGTAAAAAAGAAAATCAACCAATTGACCAATCGATCTATCTATCTATCTATCTATCTATCTATCTATCTATCTATCTATCTATCTATCTATCTATCTATCTATCTATGGGAGAACAATTTTTGGTTTGCAAGAGAACTATCCACATGAAACTTTTACAAAGAACCTTTATTTAATATAGGTCTATAACAGGGTTCATGAATAGATGATAACAGATTTGTGAAATGTGGTCCTCATTTTAAAAGTTCAGGTTTTCTTGATCAGTCAGTATACAGTCTACAGATCTACTAGTCAACAGTATTTGAACCAGGGAGAGAGCACTGTAGACCATAACTCTGGAGATATTGCTTTCAGAAGAGCCTTGAGAGTATATGAACTGTTTCCACAATACATGATACAATTTGTCTCCTCCTGCATACTCTTCTACCTCTTGTTCTTCCATAATACATAACAGACTGAATTCTGTGACAACAAAAATAATATAAGATCAATAATGTCACTGTTATGGATGTCAGCTCTTTAAAGAAGAGTCATCTTATCAAGAACTTCACCAGTACTTCGTTTCCTGATAAAGGTGTTGGGGATCCTAATTTTATCTAACTTTTTAATCCTTTCATAACACTCCTAAAAAGAATGTTGCTAAAATAACTTATTGTGTAATATTTGAAGCTATTGATCTTTAGGTTGTACTACATAAATACTGGAAAATAAGTAAATAAAGAAATGGACATTGTCCTTGTCGTTAAATCAGACTAATGCAGAAGGTTATGTGGTGAGTTAAAAATGCATCATTTGCAATAAAGGTAAAGAAAACAGCACATGCTCTGTTATTCAGTCCTTTTATTCCTCTTCAGTAAAGGACTTTAAGCTCTAATTTGCAAAGAATTAAACATGAAAAAATCCTGCTTGGTTTGTAATTCCACTCATTGGAAAAAAAAGAAAAAAAAAACTCATTAGTTTTTGCAATTGGTAGACTATCACTCCAAAACACAATACAATTCAGAAGCAGCTATGCAGACCATTTTGTAGCCATTCTCACGCAGCAGGGACCAAAGACAGAAGGTTCCTTTTGATTCCAGTGGTTTTGGCGCAAGTCCATAGGATATAAAGAGCTTAGCATTGACATTAGCAGAATTAATAAAATCTGAGATCTTGCAGAAAGCAATGTTGCCTTCCCTTTGTATAAAAGGTACGAAAAAAATACCTTACACTTCTTCAAAAGCGATTGCTAACTGAATCCAGAAACATGCAAACAATTTTTGAGCATTTTGGTGTATTCTGAAGTATGAGGAGTTGAAAAAGAGAATGCATTACAGACGGATTAGTTTCTTAAGTTACATCACTATAATTAATTATTATTTGGTTGTAAGCAAGGGATAATAATATGTTTTGCAATCTAAACTGTTTGCAATTAAAATGTTTGAAACTGAATAGATAATAATTGAGCTGACATATATGATAAAGTAAAAGTAGAAGCACAGTGTTAGTAAAACACTGAAAAAGTCCACAAATATACCTTTTAGGTTTTTATTCAGATTTATCAGTAGCCCATTCATATATGTAATCATTGGGTAAAAAATGAACTGATGGAAGGATAATACGGACTATTTGACAGTATTGATCATATACCGTAAAGAATGAGAGCACAACTTGGAGAATATCATAAATATCAAGAGTCAAGTCTGACATCAGGGAACCTCTTGCACTTGCTTCATCCCATGTCTTTGTGTTCTGAGAAGAATGTTAGCTTCTTGTCCATATTCTTCTTTGAAATGATATCAAAAGCAGAATTAAAACTGCATTTTTTAAAGTATGTTTTGCAAAATGAGAACCTTTAATGAGAACCTCTTCATTAAATGTTCCTTTTTATCCAACGAATGTTAAATTAAAACCTAATTTTAACACACATGCCCCATAGAAGACACTCTTTTGCAGAACCACGGACCCAAAAATGTGCCAAAAAGACCAAAGTATAAAAAATTATAATAAGTAAATACAAAAGTTCATGGAATTAGAGACATAATACACAAAACAATAATCAAAATTGCAAAATATTCTGGGCCTATCTACACAAGGGTTAGGCTTAGGGTTAGGGTTCTAGTGCAGACTAGCTGTGGAGTGTCAAGTGCATTCATCAACTAAAGTTTGTCTCTTCCGGCACACTCTTCTTCTTCTTTTTGCCAGATGAGCTCTTGTTTATGTTTTTACACTCATCTCTACACTCACTGGACAGGTAACTGGAAGCCTCTGGAAGTATTGATGTTGTAGACTCCTGAGTTTGTTCTTCCAGAAGTTTCCCAAGTGGCATCAGGTGTCCTTCCAGTTTCAAATCCAACATTTTATTTAAAGGGCTCGGCCTACCTCAGGTCACTCATCTTTTAAAATAAGTAGTCAGGGCCCATTTGTGTTGTTTTGAGTATCATGTCTGCCATGTAATTGTGTGGAGGACTCCTAAGATAATCCCCATCATTCCCCAGCACCCATTTGTGAACCAGGAGTAAAAATTGCATGGAATTTAGATGGGTCCATTGCAGTTTTCTCTTACAAACATTCCTACAATGTTTCAAAATGGCCAATTAATCCAGCTCAGATGTCTTAGGGATATTGGTAGACAACTGGAATACTGAGAGAAAAATCTAAACAGATGCAGAGGAGAAGGTACAGAAGCCTACTATTGCTCTCCAAATGTTTGAATCCTTGTTTGAAGAAAAGCTTAGTAGATGTGATCAATTGCAAATGCATTTGAACAGGAGGAAAGTAACAAATAGCAAATGCTGTTTTCCATAATCTTGTGGTGATATTTTGCTGACATTAACCTCATCCAATCATTTATCCATCCATCACTCTTTTCAATTGAAGTTTGCTAGTAGCCACAAACCAAGGAGTTTGGATAAGATTCTTTATGACACTGAATCATTGAAGTTTCAATGTCTCATAATATTCTATTGAAAATAAAATACTTTTTGTATGCAAGAAAATATCATCTGCAGCCTTAAGGGAGAAAATCTGAATAATAGAAATCAAAGAGTCAACATTGCTAATGCTCACCAGTTCATGCTGGTGTTCAGAGAAGTTCTTTAGTGCCTTGTGTGTGCTTTCTGCATGTGCTGTTTGTTCATTTGGGTTACCTCTAGAAAGTCAGATTCCACCCAGGTCCAGATCAGTGCCTGGTTGGGTCCTTGTCATACCTTACAAGTTATTATGCAGCATATGAAAAAGGCAGAGACAGAAAGTAAAATGACATCGAGCATTGGAAGATGGGAATGGGGAAGGAACTATCATAATGCAGAAAGTTGGCAATCTATATGTAATTAATGTGTGCTTGTATCTGTCAGCCAGTAATCATAAATGCTGCTATTGCATTAGCGTCACCAGAATAATACTGAATGACCAGGCTGTGATAGCAAATTTAAACAACAACAATATTTATTTATATAGCAGGTTTTCATACAAATGATGCAGCTCAAAGTGCTTTACAAGATGAAAAGAGAAAAAAGAAAAATATAAAAATAAGATTAGGCAATACTAAGCAACAAAGAATAAAGTAAAGTCCAATGGCCAGGAGGACCAAAAATACTCCAGAGGGCTGGAGAAAAAAAAAATCTGCAGGGGTTTCCTGGCCACGAGACCACCCAGCTCCCACTGGTCTGAAACAGAATATAAGGAAACATCCTACTCATGATGAAAGATGCCCAGGAATCATTTATGATCACAAAGAGTCAGGACCTCGATTTTATGTCTCATCCACAGGATTGTTCCATTTTTGCAGGCACAGTGTCACTGTCACGGCACTGGAACATTATGATCCACACTCAGACCACAGGGCAAGCGTCTCCTATTGATCTCACCAGCACCTTTTCCAACAGCAGTCCATGCTCCTCCTAGATGGTCTTCCATCCAAGTAGTGGCTGGGCCCAAACATGCTTCAGCTATACCACACATTCCAAGGAATCTTTGGAAGAAAGACAATGGGAACACAAGAGTAAATAGGCATAGCACATTTTATTCTGGTTTGTTTTTGCTAATGGAAATGCAGCATTAGTGACTCCAAACATCAGATCTGACCTGGTCTTTGAACACATCTCACCTGGTAAAGAAGTGCCCAACAAAGGCTCTTCTTCCTCAGGAAGATGAGATGTGCTGGATTCTCTTCTCGGCTGCTCACAAACTTCTACAGATCCGCTATAGAAAGCATTCTCTGCCACAGTATGACAGTGTAGTATGGCAGCTGCACAGCACAGGACAGGAAGGACTTGGCACGGGTGGTGAGAACAGTACAGAGGATTGTAGGAAGTCCTTTCCTAGACCTGGACTCTGTATATGCTGGAAGGGTGCAGAAGAGGGCCAAATGTATAGCTGCGGATCTCACCCATCCGGGAAATGGACTGTTTGTACCACTGCTTTCGGGTAAGCGGTACAAAAAACATAAAAACACGCAGCAGCAGACTGAAAAACAGCTTTCACCCCAGAGCTGTGAAGTCCATTTGCTCCTGCTGATACACACACATATATCTACATCTACCCCTAACCTTCCCCCTGTAGACATGCACATGCACTTTCTCTCGTAATCCTCCCCTGCAGACCCACGCACACAGATCACTGGTCTCTGCAGGCATACTACCTCAGGAAAAGTCTGGACTTGATTATGTTTTATTGCTGCTGTCTTTTATACTTATTATGTTTATTTTATTATTTATAGTGTATTGTGTATTTTAAGTATTCTGCCTTGAAGCCGAGTCCTACCAACAAAAAATTTTGTGATGTGTATGCATAATGACAATAGAGAATTCTACATTCTACATCTACATCCAACAGTGACTAACAAACTGCCTCAGTCCTGAGATTTGGTGGTACATATGTCAATGCTGGATATGTAAAGTATCCACCATCCACCCATCAATTTCTTTCATGCAAATCCAATTGCAAGGGTTTCACAGCCAATACCTATAGATCTTTCCAAGCAAAAGGTATTTTTCATAACATAAAATAACATTTCCAAACCTGCTTAATTCAATTTAGTTTTGTGGGGGCCGGCTGCTTATCATAATAACACTGAACAAAAGCCAACAACCAACCCTGGACAGGGCGCCAGTTCATCTCTGAAGTATTTTGAGCTTTCCGAAAATATAATGTAATGTTGAATTCTGCGCCCAAAATGTTTTATTTTGTGTGAAACACTAGTAGGCTAAATTTAGATAAATCTGTACCAAAACATTCCTATTGGGAGATTCATCATGTCTGGTGCTGAATGAGACACGACTCTGTCTAGGCTAACAAAAGTAGTCTAAGCAAATATTTCAGGCACACAGAATTTACATTACAGTGGTTTTGAAGCTCTAATTTGTGTTTAATACATCACCTCAGTCGACTTTGAACACTGTCTCTAATACGTGTGTGTTAATTGTGTAAGGGAATTTTTCATACTGCAAGCTATTAGGCCTAATCATCATTAAATACATTACTGTCCCATACAACATTCATACAAAAAAAATTGAACGTAATTCAGTTATTAATTTATGTTATATCTAATACTACTCAATGATTTGAATGATCTTTGCATTCCTCATGCAAAGTATTTCAAAGGATTTTGCTGTTTACATTAAAGCTATAAAACTTGACATGGTTTGGTCTGATAGCATGAAGAATATGGAAATACTTAAAAGGAAACATACACACATTAAAAAAATAATTTACTTTTAAACCTAACTGACTGTCTATTTACAGAAATTAAAAGTGGCTTTAAAAAAAGCTGTAACTTTGTTTTCCACCATACATATGCATCTTTGTCATTAACACCATACCAAGCATGACAAAAGGAACAAGCATAAAAATCAATCGTATGTAACACAACATTTAACTATTAAGTATGAAAAACCACATAAAGTACTTATTTAAATATTGCCTTACAACAAGAAAGCTTCATAGAAAATGGCAGGGAGAGCACATCTGTGGAGACTCTTCTAGGTGATCAGTTCATTCGGGGCATTGCTGAGACCCTCCTCAAAATTACCCCAGGGACAGCTCTTCAACACTTTCCTTGACACCTAACTTAGTAGATGTTTCCTTCTGCCTGTGTCGAGACAGCGGTTTGACAGCTCATTAACGGCTTGATTGATGGGAGCAGATTTTGCAAGTGACTGTAACTTCAAAATCATTTACATGACTGCTGTTTCTATTTAACTGAAAAGAAACCACTAGTGGAAATGACAGCAATCTTAGCTTTGAATTGAGAAGGGCAATATATAATAATGAACTGAGGGAAATATTGCTTCAGCTACTGTAATTACGGCTTATTTCAACTTTTGAAGCTGCAGAACTGGATGTAAAAAAAAGATTTGTGATGTTTTATTGTTAAGTGGTTGACTTTTATAAAGACTATTTAACAATAAAAATAATAGAGCAGTATATGCATGGGGTAAATAGAATGTTCTGTTATTGTTCCATTGAGTCCTACTTTATACTGAATCTGAAGCTGAAGGAAATCCTGGTGGCAAACCAACCAACACACAAAGTGTAAGCTGGAAATAATGGCAGTCATCATAATACACAAACACATACAAACTGAATCCAACTTTTATTTAACTTGACAGTATCAGCTGAGTTCGGAAGCAAAGCAGTAGAGTCTATTGTATAAATACTAGCCCATGCTGTAAAAAGTCTGGGCTCCTAGAAACCATGGATTCTGGCACTTGAATCAATCAATTGAACCGGTTGTGCATTAGCGGCTAAGCGAGGTTCTTTTTCCTCTGTGGTTTCGTTTTGCTGATGTGCTTGGCACCATTGTCTATCAGTGGCTAAATGAGTTTCTCTTACCTCAGAGGTTTCGTTTTGCTGATGTGCTTGCCTCACTTGTGTATTAGCAGCTAAGTGAGTTTCTCTTTTCTCTGCGGTTTCACTTTGGTGACAGAGTCGCTTTCTTTGAGCTTCATGCTGTAGCCTCGCAATTCCCTGCCACCTCACATTTCCAGGCCGGACAGAAAGACACACACACTTCCATGTGTAGACGTTTAAATATAAGATATTACAGATATTATATCTTCTTCTTCTTTCAGCTGCTCCCGTTAGGGGTTGCCACAGCGGATCATCTTCTTCCATATCTTTCTGTCCTCTGCAACTTGTTCTGTTACACCCATCACCTGCATGTCCTCTCTCACCACATCCATAAACCTTTGCTTAGGCCTTCCTCTTTTCCTCTTCCCTGGCAGCTCTATCCTTAGCATCCTTCTCCCAATATACCCAGCATCTCTCCTCTGCACATGTCCAAACCAACGCAATCTTGCCTCTCTGACTTTGTTTCACAACCGTCCAACTTGAGCTGACCCTCTAATGTACTCATTTCTAATCCTATCCATTCTCGTCACACCCAGTGCAAATCTTAGTATCTTTAACTCTGCTACCTTCAGCTCTGTCTCCTGCTTTCTGGTCAGTGTCATCGTCTCCAACCCATATAACATAGCTGATCTCACTACCGTCCTGTAGACCTTACCTTTCACTCTTTCTGATAGCCGCCTGTCACAAATTACTCCTGACACTCTTCTCCACCCATTTCACCCTGCCTGCACTCTGTTCTTAACCTCTCTTCCACAATCCCCATTACTCTGTACTGTTGATCCCAAGCATTTAAACTCATCCACCTTCGCCAGCTCTACTCTCTGCATCCTCACCATTCCACTGAACTACCTCTCATTTACACACATGTATTCTGTCTTGTTCCTACTGACCTTCATTCCTCTCCTCTCTACAGCATCTCCACCTATATACTATATATAAATAGTGCTTGAAATGCACACTCTGATCCTACTTGATCACACATGACTCAGGCGCTGCCGCGAGTGGCAGCCATTCCAGATGCTCCGTGTACAACTTTATTTTTCTACCTTTTTCTCTATTATTCACTATTTCACTGATCACTCCTACCACTTTCTTTTATGTGAACTTGTTCCCTGGACACTTTTTACTACTTGGACATGGATTTTTACACGCCAAGACTCGTCTATTCAGGTTGTCAACTTCAAGTGCTGAGAACAAAGGCATGTGCCGGTGTGGTTCCCTATTTAGCCAACGAGATAAGAAGGTCGTATCATGGCAGCAGAGCCAGCGTTAAGCTAAAAGCTAAGAGGCTAGCGAAAAAGTGGCGATATAAGCCTTCGGTGCCTTCTGTGATCCTGGGAAATGTGAACTCAGTACCAAATAAGATTGACGAACTGGCTGCGCAGGAGAAAAATGTCGGGACCTACAGAGAATGCAGTTTGTTGTGTTTTTGTGAAACGTGGCTAACAACTAACATCCCGATGCTAACGTGGAGCTACCTGGGTTTAGCACAGTTAGTGTGGACAGAGACGCAAATACCTGCGGGAAGCGGAAAGGAGGAGGACTTGGTCTCTATGTGAATACAAGGTGGTGCAACTCTGGACATGTTTACGTCAAAATCTCCACTTGCTGCAGGGACATCGAACTGTTGGCCGTAAGTCTGCATCCCTATTACTTGCCCAGAGAGTTTGGACACGTCATTGTTGTTATTGTTTACATCCCTCCTCGAGCGGATGTGGAGATAACGGGTGACATCATCCATTCTGCTGTTGCTAAATTACAAACGAAGCACCCCGAGGCGCTTGTGCTAATCACTGGAGACTTTAACCATGTAACGCTGGACAAAACATTACCTGCCTTCTCCCAGTTTGTGGATTGTAACACCCGGGGAAACAGGACTATTGACCTACTGTATGCAAATATTAAAGATGCATACAGCGACACCCCGCTGCCTGCGCTTGGGAAAGCAGATCATAACCTGGTTCTGCTTCAGCTTCACTACAAACCAAGAGTGAGGGAACTACCTACAACCACACGCTCATTCAGGAAGTGGTCCCCTGAGGCAGAGCAGGCTCTGAGAGACTGCTTTGGAACTACAGACTGGGATATCCTGCAGGGATCATATAGTGAGAACATTGAGGAGGTTGTTGACTGCACTACTGACTACATAAACTTCTGTAGTTCTGTAGACATTGTAGTTCCAGTAAGAACAGTACACTGCTATGCTAACAACAAGCCATGGATTACAAGTGACATCAAGGGCCTTTTGAACCAGAAGAAAAGGGCTTTTAAAGGCGGTGATCAGCATGAGCTCAAGCTCGTGCAGAAGGAACTCCGAGTCCAACTCAGGGCGGCGAAGGAGCAGTATATGAGAAAGCTGGAGCAGAAGTTGCAGAATAACAGCATGAAGGAAGTGTGGGATGGGATTAAGATCATCACTGGCTGCAGCTCAAAGCGGGGTGCCACCATCGAGAGAAACATGGAGAGAGCAAACCAGATGAACAACTTCTTCAACAGGTTTGACCACCCTAACCCACTGTCACCTCGGAGTACTGCACCCTCCACCCATCCTTCTGCTGATACCAGCATAGGAGAGAGTTTCTCCCAACCCACAATTACAGCAGCCCAGGTAAGCAGAGAGCTGAGGAGACTTTGTGCCAGCAAAGCAGTGGGTCCAGATGGAGTATCGCCACGACTGCTGAAGGCCTGTGTGTTGGAGCTGGGGAGTCCTCTACAGCGCATCTTCAACCTGAGCCTGGAACAGGGGAGAGTCCCAAGGCTTTGGAAAACATCTTGCATCACCCCAGTCCCAAAGGTATTACGTCCTAGTGAGCTGAACGACTTCTGGCCTGTCGCTCTGACGTCACATGTGATGAAGACCATGGAGTGGCTGCTGCTTCACCACCTGAGGCCACAAGTCCACCACGACCTTGACCCTCTGCAGTTTGCATACCAGGAGAAGGTGGGAGCAGAAGATGCCATCATCTATATGCTACACCGATCCCTCTCCCACTTGTACAGAGGCAGTGGTGCTGTAAGAATTATGTTTCTGGACTTCTCTAGCACCTTCAACACCATCCAACCTGTGCTCCTTAGGGACAAGCTGATGGAGATGGGAGTAGATTCATACCTGGTGGCATGGATCGTGGACTATCTTACAGACAGACCTCAGTATCTGCATCTCAGGAACTACAGATCTGACATTGTGGTCAGCAACACAGGAGCGCCGCAGGGCACTGTACTTTCTCCAGTCTTGTTCAGTCTATATACATCAGACTTCCAATACAACGTCCTGCCACGTGCAAAAGTTCGCTTATGACACTGCTATCGTGGGCTGCATCAGGAGTGGGCAGGAGGAGGTGTATAGGAACCTAATCAAGGACTTTGTTAAATGGTGCGACTCAAACCACTTACAACTGAACACCAGCAAAATCAAGGAGCTGGTGGTGGATTTTAGGAGGACCAGGCCCCTCATCAGAGGTGACTGTGTGCAGAGGGCACAGACCTATAAATACCTGGGAGTGCAGCTGGATGATAAATTGGACTGGACTGCCAATACTGATGCTCTGTGCAAGAGAGGACAAAGCCGACTATACTTCATAAGAAGGCTGGCGTCCTTCAACATCTGCAATAAGATGCTGCAGATGTTCTATCAGACTGCTGTGGCGCACACCCTCTTCTACGCAGTGGTGTGCTGGGGAGGCAGCATAAAGAAGAGGGATGCCTCACGCTTGGACATACTGGTGAGAAAGGCAGGCTCTATTGTAGGCACAGAGCTGGATAGTTTGACATCCGCTGCAGAGCGACGGGTGCTGAGCAGGCTCCGGTCAATCATGGAGAATCCACTGCATCCACTGAACAGTATCCTCTCCAGACAGAGGAGCAGCTTCAGCGACAGACTGCTGTCACTGTCCTGCTCCACTGACAGACTGAGGAGATCGTTCCTCCCCCACACTATGCGACTCTTCAATTCCACCTGGTGGAGTAAACGTTAACTTTATACAAAGTTATTGTCTGTTTTACCTGCATTTTTATTACTCTTTAATTTATTATTGTTTTTTATCAGTAAGCTGCTGCCTGGAGAATTTGAATTTCCCCTTGGGATTAATAAAGTATCTATCTATCTATCCATCTATCTATCAATCTATCTATCTGTCTATCTACTTTTATTTTCAATAAAAATAAAGTGTTAAGAAATTCAGCCTGTATGCTAAGAATGTTTACATTACTCTATTGGATACACAGGAAAGAGTTGGACTCTTTGGACTCAAGGACTTGCCTATGGCATTACAGACTCCACAAACATCTGTGTGGATAATTCATTCCCACCTGTAGAACCTACTGAACAAAAGAAGTGGGCCTTCAAGTGTAGGAATAAGGATTAAATCCATGAAGAACATCATTGGCATCAGATGGCAAAGGAGAACTTAAACAGGGCCAATGAGTTAAGCCTACCAGTCAGGTCTTTTTTCTAACACAGTTGGTTTATGTGTGCAGAATGGTGGGGGTTTGGCTTGGGAACACTTAGGAATTCCCCTGGAAGAGGTGGAATCTGTAGCTAGGAAGAGAGAAATCTTGGCTGACCTCACGCTTCTATCTGTCTGACAGTGTGTCATGGTGGGGGAGAAAGATGATGAAACATCATCATTAACATGGTTTGCATTTTCTCCAGAGTGAAGAGAAATGACCTCACATTTAGGCATAAGCACCCACTCTTCTATTAATCCAGGTATATAAATCACTGCTCATCCGGAAGTCGTCATTATTTTTGGGATCTGCTTTGGAAGACAATGAAACTTCTAATCTAAAGCATCATTTTCCATAGCCATCTTACTTTTCATTTGTCTGGATTTAGCCTAAACATTTTTTTCCTTTTGTGCTCTATCTATCTATCTATCTATCTATCTATCTATCTATCTATCTATCTATCTATCTATCTAAACTTTGTGATATTTGTCAAGAGAACAGTACCCATAAAACCATGTATCATGCAGGATTAGCTAATATACTCAGAGCAACAGTGACAAGGTCCTGATATTGGGAATGAAACAAACACTAGCCTTGTCAAAAAATATGCCAGTATAAGAAGCTGGTTGCAGTATGTCTTATGTGTGTTGTGGGTGCCTTAACATGGCAACAGGCAGGGGCAACAGTGTTAAAGAGAGAGGAAAAGAGAAACCTAAGGAGGTAGCCTCAAAGGAAGCACACAGTTACAAGATAGAATTCAGGAGACTGTCTTGTCCCTTATACATAGCAGGCAGCAGTGAAACTGACTGAAAGGAGTGCAGAGTCACCAGATGCCACTAGGTAGGGCTATAGCATGTTTCACCTGCAGTTTTAGTACTACCTCACTGCTAAAATATAATGTTGGAGCTGGCTGGAACTAAATCTGGAATGGGGTTTAAATCCTGTTCTCTGTTGTTTGAATGTGAAATTAGGTGGAGAGGAAGGACAATCATTCATCTATTGGAAGGAAGTGTAGACTGTTGTTAGAGATAGATTAAGAGAGTAAGAGAGAGATAAGATGAATGGGATTGTTGTGAGGTGGTAATTTTGTGTGGGTCTGTGGGTTTCTTATTCTGGTTTTATACTTTGAGTTTTTATTAAGCAAAGTAATAATTAAAATAATTCTGAATATGTTTAAAACAACAGTGGATAGGCAACTAAGGAAAGAACAAGCATGTTTTTGGGATAATAGATCTGAGTAGTTGAATTAATTGCTTAAGACTAATAGATGAATCTTGAAAAGAATGGCAAGCCCTTTAGCTTCAAAGATTGCCAAAAAGCTTTTGAGTTGATTAGAAGAGACAACATGTGGGATGTAATGGGAATCTTTGACCTGCCACCAAAACTGAATTATCTTATTAAAGAAACATCTCGAAATTATAGATGCCAAGTTATACACTAAAGTAAATTGACTGAAGAATTTCCTGTGACCTCAGATGTGAAGCAGTGTGTATCCTGTCACCCATGGTTCTCCTTATGGTCATAGATAGAGGCAAGGTTGCATCCTGCCACCAATTTTCTTCCTTATCATGGCTGACTGGATTATGAAGACATCCACAGTGAAGAAGAACAGAGTCCAGAGGATACCTTGGATGCAACTATTGTGGACTATGCCCGGCAGTTTATCTCGACCAAGACCCCCAAGCCGCCAGATGGTGCCCTCCCTGCAATGTGGAGATGCCCCGAATTCCAGCAGGACATC
>JANRMT010062854.1:538442-581040 GCA_026402145.1 Polypterus bichir lapradei | reverse complement strand
GTGCTAGGAAGTCACATGGACTGCAGGTTAAGGATCACTTCCGGGTTGTGAACTATAAAAGGACTGTGGGAACTTCCAGACGGCAAGCTGAGCTGGGTGGAAGGAGGGCAACGCGTCTGGGTGCCGGAGGATTGGTTTATTGATTAGTTAGTAGTGTTTATTGAGAATAGTGGAGTGGTGGTGCTTGGTGCACATAAATATTATAATAAAGAATAATTATTGGACTTTTACCTGGTGTTTGGCGTGGTACCTGAGGGTTCAAGGGAGCGGTAGCGCCCCCTACTGCTACACTATATAACCTTGATTTGCAATTGGCCAGGCACTTCTATCCCAAATGTATCAACACAGTTTGACCATAACATCCATGCTGGAAAAGACCAAAATCCTCAAAGCCAACAATGATAATGAAGAGCAAGTCACTCTATAAAGTGAGATGATAGAAGAGATGGAAGCTTTCAACTACCTGGGCAGTGTTGTCTACACACATGGGGTGGATACTGACATCATTGTTAAGGTGAGAATTAGCAAAGTCAGACCAGTTTTCAACAACTATAGAACATCTGTGAATATAAGGAACTAACTCTCTCTGAACCTAGATCAGTGTGTTTAACACCAACATCAAATGATTCCTGCGCTATGGAGCAGAGACATGGAGGGCCATAGTGTCAACTACTATAAAGCTACAGACCTTGAATAACACCTGTCTAAGGAGGATTTTACAGCTCCACTGGCCCAGTAGTATCATAAATGAAGTTCTGTGTTGGAGGACAGATTAACCTTCGGCAGAGAAAGAGATAATAAGAAGATGCCCTCACCTGGAACCCTCCAGGGCAAGAACAAAAGAGGACAACCATGGCAGGAGACAAAAAATACAGATAAGAACACCTGCACCCAATCAGGTAGTATATAGGGAGCCTGCATGGCAGAGAGGGGATCAGATCAGAAAATCAGAACAAAGAGAATCAGATCAAAGAGGGGGTTTTGGGAAGAAAGAGAGAGGCAGGAGGGTGAGGAGCCCTTTTCATGAGGAAAGAAGGCAGGTGGTCACGAGTATGCCCCAAGGAAGTGAATGGCAGGTGGGGATGGAGAAGGGACACTCCTTAGAACAGTGTAGAGAAATAGGAACACCCCCACTGTATGGCATTTCCCTCTTAATGCTGACAGACTGGCTGAGGGAGACATATGTGGAGATTGGCGGGGAGTTCTGCAGACACCAATGGACTGGCAATAGGACCCTGAACCTGGAATAAGTGAATAACTGCACCTGCCAGCAGGTATCTCCTCATGCTGTGGAATCCATAAACGGTAAGCCGGAGAGACACTGGTTTTAGAAAGAAGCACCAAAGCTTGTGGTTTTTAAAATGGGATATGTTTGCACTTGATTTTAACCTTGTATCTATGGAATATATTTATGGACATTTTAACCTTCACTGGACATCAGTGGAAGATCATTTTTATGTACTACACCAGTGGTTCTCAAACTTTCATATTTCGCGCCCCCCCTTTTCTACCTGGAATAATTCTGCGCCCCCTGCATAATATAAGATAGATGAGAATAACCCATGATACAACTAACAAAGGTATGATACTCATGCGGTGTCGCGGTATCCTATCATTTTTACTTCCATAAGATTTGCATTTGTTCGGCTAACTTCGATGAAATATTTGCAATTTTTTTTTTTTAAAGTGCTTTAATAACTGTTAAAATGCCTTGTGTGGTTTTTGGTAGTAATTCTAATCCCAAAAACAAAGAATTAGTTATTTATTCTTATTTAATATTTTTCTATGTAAAGAAATGATTAAATATGTTTTCATTTTTAAAAATCTCGTAAACGAGGACATCGATGAAGCCAATCTGCGCGAGACAAACGTATTTTCGTCCAAAAAATATTATACCGCTGTCAGTTGTATCATGAAAATAACCCAATGTGCAGTAAATAATTTAACTCAATTTGGCAATATTGGCTACGCTGCCAATATGGTGCAGTCATGCCGCATTATCACCTGATCTACTGTTACCCGAATGTTCGCGACAGATACAGATACGTCTCAAACTTTCTGGATTGAAAATGCTATATGCTTGCAAATTTAAATTTGAAATAAAAATGTAAAAAATTAATTTTGATGTCTTGTTGATTTATTCAACGCCCCCCCCAGGTACACCTTACCCGCCCCCCCCCCCCCCCCCCAGGGGTTACACCCCACAGTTTGAGAACCGCTGTACTATGCTATTGGGCACTTTTTGTTCTTGTTTGGTTTTTATTAAAAGCACTTGATACTTTTGCACCAACCCCTTTCCTCATTTTCCCAACTCATCTTGTTTTACGACTATCGACGGTTCAGTGTTCAAGAGGCTCAGGGAACGTGGAGCCAACATGGAACCCCAAAGGATCAAGGTGCAGAGGGAGAACAAAGATGACTTGGAAGAGAACAAAGGACAAGGAAGCAGCAAGGTTAAGAAAGATGAAGGCAGAGGACATAGTGGTGCTGCTTCATAGAAGCCATTTGCTCCACCTAGAAGTAAAAGGAAAACAAAAACAGGATGTGTTAGGGGAGTTTTGGCTTGCACATCACTTCAATGTTGTGAAGAAGGTAGGGGCAGCACTTAGGAATAGCAGTAAAATACTATACTATGAAAAGGTGAATTGCTATAATTGAGATATGGTGGCTGTTTTAGTTTGTGCAGATAAAGCTGAGAAGTGTCGGGCTGTAAGTTGCAATGGAGAAAGCATGTAGAACAAGCAGTGAAACTGTGGTGTTATCTCCTGCTAGTCCAGCAGCCAAAAAACAAAAGTTAGAATTTCTTGTTCACCACAGTTTGTAGGCAGTGGTCAGAAAATAAGAGGATTGTAATTTGAGAATGTGATGGAAGGTTGTAAAGCAAGCAGGCTGCTACATTCTGGATGAGTTTTAGTTCTCTGATGACATAGTCTGGGAGTGTTGCCAACAGAGAGGTGCAATCGTCCAACTGTGTGGACTTGGAGCCGCTTTGATCACATGGTAATGTATGTACAGATCTGTCAGATGTTATAAAGCAGGAACCTAAAGCAACAAGTCCTAATATAATTTCAGAAGTGAAGGTGAAATTTCATCTCCAAACACTTCTACTTTTACTGTTTAGGAAGAGTTAGTGCACAGTAATGAACACATGGGAATTAGAACAATACATAAATAAATGTGTTATTATAGGTGAGCTCTTTGGCACAATAGTTTCTGAAAAAGATAACTGTGGACTCTCAGAGGTCTAATAAATACCATTGATACCCTGCTTTTACTACAGAAGGGCATCTTGCTGAATCCAGGTATATAATACATACGTCTGGAAGCAACCATGGTTGAATTTTGCTTAAAACTGGTTTGGAACTATTAGATAGCTCACTGTGAAACATTTCTAAACAAATGCAATGCGCTCAAAGTAGGGGGCGGTGATTTCAATCTGCAAAGAGCAACAGTGCTCTTGTTAACCTGGTCCAGCAGAAATCAAGGTTCTGATTACAACGAACTGTCAAAAAGTCTTTTAAAAATGCTATTATGCATATAAATCTGTGTTGTGTGTGCAGAGAGCATATTGCACATGTTAAAAATAAACAAAACCTGTTTCAAATGAAAAACCTTTCTGTATCAACAGATTACAGTGATCCCTCGCTATATCGCGCTTTGACTTTCACGGCTTCACTCCATCGCGGATTTTATATGTAAGCATATCTAAATATATATCACAGATTTTTCGCTGGTTTGCGAATTTCTGCAGACAATGTGTCTTTTAATTTCTGGTACATGCTTCCTCAGTTGGTTTGTCCAGTTGATTTCATACAAGGGACGCTATTGGCAGATGGCTGAGAAGCTACCCAATCAGAGCACATATTACGTATTAAATAAAACTCCTTAATGATATACGATATGCTTCCCGCTCGGTGCTTCGCATACTTAAAAGCTGGAACAGCACAGTTCCGACTTACATACAAATTCAACTTAAGTACTGCCTGTATGCATCTGAAATAAACAATGTGTTACACCAAGTCAAAATGACTGCAGTTAAAATAACTGATAACGAAGAACCACAGGAAATGCAGATTTCGGTATCCAGAACACATGAATGAACAAATCTGCCCAATGACACCAGTAAAGCACAGCTAAGGCTACATAGGACTTGTCTTCTGACTGCACATCCAAACGAGTAACTATGTGTGTGTGAATGTTTGCTGCAGTGCTCATTACAATGACAAATTAATCATTAAGCTTCAATTACCTTGTGCTACTGAGCTCCTGAATGGATAACAGCAGTTTTAGCTTTCTATTCCCTTTCAGCATGAAGTCTTTAATTCAGTTTCTTTGCTCTCTCCCTGAACCCCAACAGTTTAGTTTAGTGCATGGACTAAAGGAACTAGGGAGGCTGTTTTAGGAAGAAGCCCTGTGGGTGTAAGCTTTGCAGCAATGGATTTTGTTGCAATTCATCATGTACTTTTTAACAGGTTGTTATTCCCTGGACACTCACTGAACTTCCTTTGGATTAACTCGAGCCACCATCTCTGGGATTCATTTAGCGAAATAAGTAAAATGACCTTTTGAAACTTGGTTTCTAAAATCTAAGAAGTTATAGCTGTCCTCTCAATGAGGAGCTGAAAAGGTGAAATTCTCTTCTCTTTGTGAACCTGACCCTAAGACCCTGTGTGTCAAGACAAAACTGTGCACCAATAGTTTGACTAGGCTGAGGAGCTGTTACATCAAGAAGGGAACTTCAGCATCTAAACTCTTGGACCAAAATGAGTAAGGCCTTTCCCCTATGAAGTGGCAAAAGAGAGGAGAAGGTAAGCTGAGGAAACAACAGCACAGCACTGACAAGGATCATGCAGTAAAGAGAAAGAGTGCACTCCAACACATGAAGAATCCTCCATTTGAACCCAGAGCAACAACAAAGCAGCAACTCCACACAACATCGGATATCATCCATAAAGACTTGGTATCATAAATCTATTTATCTGAGCCAAGATAAAGAGGAACTCTAAATAACCAGTACACAGGCAGCCTACATGTTTCTCTATCTAGTGTGTCTGTCCAATCCTACATGTCAATATATATATACATTTATCATACTTCTAAAATCCTTGTATTAATCAATAATTTCCATTTTTTCTGTTTCATACAGTGAGTGGGCTTTAGTTACTGTGATATAAGTCTAAAGGCTGTATACCCACCAAGTACAACAGATGGTAAGCTAAATAAAGTAGGAGCCTTGCCAGAATATTTGATTAATTACTGGTATGAATTAATAAACTGATAATTAATTAACTAAGTTAAAATTTCATTTTCAGATCCCCCATTATGATAGCGTTCTCCTGGGTGGCCATCCTATTGATTATTAATCATCAAAAATCCTACAACAGCAATGAAGACACCTTTGATGAGGTTGAGGAGAGTGAAATTCCAAAAGAAAAATGCTGCAGAGTGTGGACAGCAGAAAAATGTAAGATTGCAAAATTTACAAGCTAATTTATGTGCGAGTGTACAGGTAAATAGGACTGATTTCATATATTCGTAGCACCCTTTCAAAAATTGCTTTTGAAGGGGCTTTCTGAGTTCCCTTAAAATATGAATATATTATCTCAAAATATGCTGCTGTATTGTTAACAAATTCCAGAGTCCCAAGGGAAACATTACAAATTCAATTAAAATGCAGAAATGAGTCAAACAGAACACCATTTAAAACTTTTTTATAGAACATTACTAGACAAAAACAAACTGAAACCTAAATATAAAACTGTCTTAAATGATAATATATAAATTTTAACGGACCGTTTGCATTATTTGAACATTTACTGCACTTACAAAACATAATCCTGGGTTTATTGACCTTTTCTTTTTTAGAGCAGGCCCACTTTGTAACGAAAACAGTTTTCTGTCATACCGTTACAGGCCTGTTCTGTACAATTCCAACAAGCCCCATTTAACAGTATCTTTTGCTTAGATAAAGTAGGCAAACTGAATTTAGTAGTGTTATACTCTGTGGCAGACCTTCTTCCAACCGTCGTTGTAGAAAAAATTATTTCCGCCAGCATTCTTCAGTCTTGTTCCTTCTTTTATATCTTCTATCTCTCCTCCTCTGTTCAGCAGTCTCTTCCATTTACTTTTGTGATGAATATACTTCTATCTCATGCATTTTTTATTCAATTGGTAATTTAATGCACTACAAGCACTAATAAAACTAAGAATCATCACTTTCATCTAAACTGTTTTCTTTCATCCCTCTTTTCTTTTTTTAACTTTATGCTGGATAACTGTTTCCTGCCACCATCCCTGCCTCCTGCTTCACTTAACTTTGTTTAAATGTTCACATTGGCTACATATTTATTAAGGCAATGATGCAATTCAGCTCAAACAGTGTTGTGCTTCAGTGTCCAAATTACTGTTGTTGGCTTACCCACATTTTGTAGAAGAAGCATAGGGCGTTTTTTGTTTTTTTTTTTAAATATGACATGCTGCATATTTTCCACACAATGACACACTAAAATGCACCAGCTAACAAAACGGAAAATGGCTGCTCCCAAAACCGCCGCTTAATACCCATAACCTATTAACCTACCCTAGTTGAGGATATGCACAATTCTGGTCTGGAGATCTTTGTTTAAATACTAATTAACAGGCAGATGTATTCAGAATTGATGCTTTAAAATACCTATCATCTTCCATGAATATCAAAAAAATTAATTGGAAGCAAAACACAATTTATTTTACTATTTTTTTTTTTGCAAAGCAAAACAATTTCGTTTTGCTTGCCATTACCCAGCAGCATTAGATTCAAGGTAGGAAGCCACTTTACATGGGATGGCAGTTCATCACACAGCATACTGATGTATGCTCCCTCTTATCTGGCTTCACCACTAAACCTAACACACATATCTTTGCGGTGAACTGAGAAACACGCACTTCGTTCATAAAACTTTGCATGGACTTGAACATGAAAATACGTGCACACCAGAAAAACAAGAAAATGTGCATGTTCAGAAATCATCAGTTTTATCAAACTTGGCATACTCACATTTCTACACCATTTACCATTTATAAATTACAATCACCTTGTAAATATATGCACGTGAGTGCACCTCAGATACCCTGAAACGTATCTACAGTATGTGGAGCATGCTAATAAACCTCATACATATGCAAACATGATGCTGCAGAACTTAATTGGCTGGTAGAGTAGCATCGAGGCCCCACCACCTGCATTCAAGAGTATCTTGCTGTGTTCCACAAATAAAGGAACACAACAAATAAAATAAAGTAAAAGAGCACAAGATAATGTGTGGCATTATAACACCTCTCCTCTGCACTCGAGGGTCCATGAAAGGTGTAAGGGCTGGGATATACTTAACGCTATGCAACATGTACGCTTGTGGATGCTGCTGCTATGCAAACAGTGTACTGTCTATATTTGTGCACGTACGTTATGTAAATTTGGAGGATTCCACCAGGTGGCAGTGCGAGACATCATCATTGTGGGAAAACAATGTCCAGTGTCGTTGTGTTGTAAGTTGAGGGAACCTACAGAATTCTTTGAGATTCAGATGCTGTTGTGAAAAAAAGACGACAACAGCGATGCTAAGGATGGTATGTAAGACCACGTGTGTCACATCATTACGATGAGGAATATACTGCACTTGTATTGCCTATACGAGAAATAGCTGAAGAAAAGCATCACAAATATTTTTGCATATCAGCATTTAAGTGTGATGATTTGCTTCACCGTATCGAACCATTCATCTAACATTGAAGCATACATGTTGATCCTGTTGGATCTGCAATGTGGCTTGTCGTCACACTGCGTTATCTTGCAACGGCTGAATCCCCACTTCTTTTCTTGGACATTTTCCGCTTTGCATTGACGTAACTCTCTCAAATTTGCTTCCATTTCATCTTGAAGGTTTCAATATCCACTTTCAAAGTGCTGGCAATTTGATGCCAGCTATTCTGACAGACGTGTCTGTCATTATGGACATGTTGATAGTAAACAATGATGCTGTCATCACATATAAAAACTTGAAAACACACACCACCAAATTATTTGCTGTAACTACAACTAGTGCATGCGTTGTTTTAATTTTTGACTACGTGCTCAGAGGAAACTTCAACAAAGAACTGGGCACACATTGCCACCATGATGCGTGCACGTAAGCATTCTAAGTGTCAAGTATAACCTTGGCCTAAGTCATCAAGTTTCATGGTTTAAGTGGGTAGCTGCTATCACCTGGCACATATAATGATGTGATTGCTGTTACAATGAATAATGCAGGCCACATGAGACACCAAGTAACTTTACCAATAAGCCTGCCACCACATACAGCACCATCACATCTGTCAAAACTACTTTACCTCAAAATAAATGAATCATGGGTTGATCCAGACAATCGAGACATGATGTCTGCCAGTCACATCTTGAATGATTTGTGAATTTATAGGATGTTAAATGCTTATGTTTAACAAAAGTAGCTTCATTTTCACTAGGTACCCTTATTATAACATGAGTTTAGAAAGTGTTCTGATTACATTAGAAGAACTGGAAACTGCTGCAAATTGACGTTTTATGTTGGCAAAATTTTTTTTTTTTAAATGAATGTTCGTCCACATCAAATGAAAACTGGTTGTAATGTCTTGCAGATTGATTAATGGCTTCCAGCACAGCAGGCATGATGGAGTAAAACCTGACGGAGATATTCCTCACCTCCCGGCCATTTCCCTGAGAAGTGACAACAGGTAGTTGATAAAAATTGATAATAAACCAAAAAAATTCTTCAGTGCAAATTTGCAACATAGGTCCTTTTAACTGGGAATTAAAACAAAGTCTCTACATCATACTCATCACTTCTGAGGTGTAATATGTTTGTCACGTTAACACAAATTGTAACGGATAAGTGATATGAATAAGTACGTGCGGGAGTCATCATTTAGCTGGTTTGCCTGCATTTCCCAAGTTGATGAAGAGTGTCCTCGTTTCCCACTTTCTCTGAAATGCTTTGTAAGTATGGGTCAGAGATGCCATAGGCATTTGTGAGCTTTCATGTCAATTCACCTTTTATAAATTCTGACATTTGTTTGGGAAGTTGTGAACGCACATTTCAAGTCCCTTTTTGTGAGTATGCAAGCTTTATAAATGAATCCCCAGGAATACCCAGACAAAAACTAAATAAACAATGAGAGAATATGTAAATTCCACGCAGGCAGTGACTGCAAGATTTGACTCCGGGTTGTTAAACCACCAAGGTCTCTGGATCCCAGTTGCTTTAAGGAGAAAATACTTATAACATTTAAAACAAAATAAGCACAAAACCTGTTGAAGTGGGGCATCTCACTCCAGAATGTCCACTTACTGTATCTTTATTTAAATTTTTGAAATTACTTAAAGTTCCAAACTGCTCTCTACCACAGAGTTTTCATTATGTCTCTTTATTACTGCTTTTGTAGTCATTCTAACTAGTGGAACAGATGTTGTAAACTGGATTCAGACTGATACCATCTTTGCCCAGTGCTATTTTGGCAGGAGTACATTTCTTGAAATTAATGTGGTTGCTTGAGTAGCAAGTAATATAGTGACAGCCTGGATAGTACAGGCAAATCACTGGCGGATTTTGTGGTACAGTATATAATATATAATCTGATTCGTGTTAGTAATAAAGATAGAGAGTAATAGCTATTTACAGCACACTCTGAGAAAATAAATCCTGGCATTACTAGAAAACCTGAGGCGGGCTCTTTCAAAGTATAGGCTGCAGAGCATGAAGCACACATGCTGTAGGCTCCAGACAGACAAGCCGGCTTGAGCCAGCATCAGCTTGTATTTTGGCAGTGATTAATTTAGCATTTCCTGTGGCACAAATTGCAATCTTCATTCTCTTTGCTCAGAAGAAAGAAATTACTGGAAAGACGTATTTAAAGTCACTCAGGCTTAGATCTTGGCAAATTATGCACCAAAGGCACAACATTAAATGAAGAGTGCTGGAGATTATGGCATTTGCCAGACAGACTTGCAGTAGAATTTATGAAGAATTTCTTCTTCTTTTGATTTCTGGTTGCTGCTGTGGAATGTAATAAGACTGATTAAAAGAGTGCATGGTAGAAGTGGGAAACCATCGAGGACTTCAAAAACTTCTGTGAAGGCCAAAAAATAAATTATAAATAAAGCTTTCAGTGTTTCCAGGAGCACAGTTGTTTCGATAATTGTGAAATGGATGAAGTTTGGAACTACCAGGTCTCTTCTTAGAGATGGCAGTCCAGACAAACTGAGTAACCAGGCAAGAACACAATGGTCACTTTAAACAAGGTTCAGAAGTGCTCTGCTGTGATAGGAGAACTTGTAGGTAGGTTGATCATCCCGGCACCACTCCATTAACCAGGCATTTATGGTAGAGTGGCTAGACAGGAGCCACTCTTGAGTGAAAGGCATAAAGCAGTTTAAAGGACTCTGACAGCATGAAGAAAAGGATTCTCTAATCTGATGGGACAATAGTTGAGCTCTTTGGGCAGAACACCAGGCAGTATGTAAGGTGAAGATCAGGGGCTTCATGTATAAACAGTGCGTATGCACAAAAATGTTGCATAAGAACGTTTCCACATTCAAATCACGATGTATAAAATCTAAACTTGCCGTAAAGCCACGCACATTTTCACGGTAGTTTTCCGCTCGGTTTTGCAGACTGGTTGCACCCAGCGTCAAAGCAGTGCTACTGTTCCTGTGTGGTTTCCCTTTCTCTTTTAGATCCACATCCCTGACGCGGCCTTATAAATACACTGAAATTAACCACATATCTTGTAATAACTTTAACTTCATTTAAATAATCTATATTGTTAATAATTAAACATGTGAGGACATGGTGCCGCAGCACTAGTGAGGAGCTGGCGCTCCGTTCACGGATTGTTCCTGCCTTGCACTGTATTCTTGCTGGGGCTGGTGCGACAAGGGAAGGATAGATGGATGGAATAATTAAACATGTACTACAAAATATTTCAATGTTCCTTAAATGTTTTGAAGAATTGGTGTTCTAAGCTTACAGATGGCTTCATGTCTATTACAGAGCTGATTGTGTGGCGATTGGTTACTTGGAGAAAGAAAAGGAAGGACAGGAATTGGAGGTTAGTATGTTTGAAAAAGACAGCACTGCTGCAATAAATTATTTCATCGAAGGTCACGCATGGCGCAGCAAGCATCTTGCGTGAGGCATGAACAATCACTGCGCCACTGTGTTCCCATGTTTAATAACATGCTTTAACTCCTATCATCATGAAAACAATATCAAGTATACATCTCAGTATTTTAATTATTTAGAGAGCTGTAATATCACGAATGTAATGGATTCTGTGTCCTGTCGGAGAAAGAGAAAGCCCATTTAAGAAGCGCGTAGTGATTCACACACATAGAGCACATTGTAGATCAAATACAAAACAAAGCATTTAACGTGCTACTTTAGTTACGATGGGATTTGAGAAACTAGTAAAGTAAACGATTTTAAGATGAAGTTTATAATGTGCTTTTTTTCCCACTGTGTGCCTATTTTTTTTTTGCTGTACCCTAATAAGCTTTCATATGACACTCAGACGGTGGGCTACGACTCGCCTTTTCACGGCGACTTTGATATGTGACATTTCGGGCACTGTGTGACTTTGTGAACTTGAGCTTTCAAGTTTCTCCGACACTCTATGTCACTTCCTTTTGTTGTTTATACCACTGGTTAAACCAACAAATAGTACGTTTTTCCTTTCTTCCACTTGGTATTCACTGAAATTCTTCTATTTCCCCCCATGCTTTTGCCATTGCCTTTTCACGGAACGCTGAGCTTAAGGGCTATTTATGTTGATTCGCATATTCAAAGAGGCGTAATTCTGGGAGGATGACCGGGATTTATGTAGCGGAAGAACGTGGAAGTTGGCGAACGCACAGATTTATGCATCTGGATTTTTTTCTGCGTAAGCACATTTCCGCTTTTGTCCGTACGCACTATGTTATAGTGTGAATTCTACGCATGGCGTTATGCATGAGGCCCCTGGTACTGCTCATCACTTGTCTAACACCATCAATCTGGTGAATCATGGTGGTGGATACATCATGCTACCGGGGTGCTTCTCAGTGGCAGGGACAGGGAGAATGATCTGAATTGAGTAAAGGATGAATGCAGCCAAATATAGAGAGGTCCTTGAAGAAAACCTGCTCCAGAGTGCATGTGATCTCTTTACCGAATGGGAAAATCTGAAATATTACATACAATACACACCTCAGAGGGAAATTGAATGTACACTGAAGTCAGCCTTCACAGTGAGGTCATTGCACCTTCGGCTCATATGACCCCTTGGAATTAAAAGAAGGGGAACAAGACTCAGAAGTTCAGTTCACTCCTGACTTTGACAGAGGTAGATACATTACCTGCCAGATGTATTCAGGCATTACATTTTGATTTCAAACAGCCCTACTCTGCTAACTAGGAACAAGCTATTAATGCCTTTGTGAGAACCTGAGATTTACAAGAAGGATATTAAAGTAACAAAGAATGAAAGGTTATTAATACTATGGTTAGTAGAATGTTTTATATTAATAAAATAAGATTCCATAAGGCTGGGAAGAAAACATTAATGAGGGACTTTGTATAAGGTCTGATTCTATCTTGAACCTGATGTCGTTTGGCTGGTCCCTGGTCCTACCAGCCCAAATCCCAACACCTGCTTACCAGTATTAAACTGGAATACATGGATTTGAGAATATTTTTATTAGATTTCATATTGGGATTCTGGGATAAAAAGCTTGCTAGAAGTCTCAAGACATCGTTCAGCATATTATGGCCACAGTACATCATCCGCTTTGCTCACAACTTCATGGAAACCTGGTGAGGAACCACTAATATTGTCTATTATCTGTGTCTTTGTGAATAAGTTGTCAGAAGTCTTTTTGGATGTTGCTCAGATTTATGTACATCATCACTTAATGATACTACATTCAACATTTGGTTATTCTGTCATTTTTGAAAGTTGTTTTATGGAATGCTGTATCCCACTGAAGGCTTAGGTAATAATAATAATTCATTACATTTATATAGTGGGGGCAGCATGGTGGCGCTACTGCCTCGCAGTGAGGAGACCTGGGTTTGCTTCCCGAGTCCTCCCTGCGTGGAGTTTGCATGTTCTCCCCGTGTCTGCTTGGGTTTCCTCCGGGTGCTCCGGTTTACTCCCACAGTCCAAAGACATGCAGGTTAGGTGCATTGGCGATCCTAAATTGACCCTGGTGTGTGCTTGGTTTGTGGGTGTGTGTGTGTGCCCTGCGGTGGGCTGGCGCCCTGTCTGGTATTTGTTCCTGCCTTGCACCCTGTGCTGGCTGGGATTGGCTCCAGCAGACCCCGTGACCCTGTGTTAGGATATAGCGGGTCGGACAATGACTGACTTATATAGTGCTTTTGTAGCATCCACATGGATGGTGTGATGGCAACCATTTTGCACCAGTAGTTATTACACATTGGCTATTACGTGGTGAAGAGGTGAAAGAGATAACCAGATAGAGACAGGGGATGACTAAGTGGCTAGAATGACCCGGCTGTGGTGTGCAATTTAGGCAGGACATCGGGAGATACTCTGTTCTTTGCCCATGGATCTTTTAGAAGCTCAGTTTTACATCACATCTGAAGGATAGCTCCAATTTTTACAGCTCCCTGTTCTCGTCACTGCACTGGGGCTTTATGATCCAGAAACAGACCACAAGTTAAGTGCCCCCTGCTGGCCTCACCCACACCTCTTCCAATAGCAACCCAAGCTTTTACTAGATGGTGTTCCATCCATGTCCTGGCCAGCAGTATACTTATGCCTCCCCTCTTAGTTGACTGATATTTATTATGACAGACATATAAAATAGATACAATCCAATAAGAAAACTCAATAGGTAGTTGTTCATACAGATGTACAACAATAAAATACTGCTGAAGTTTTAAAAGTGTTTGTGTTTCCAGCTCTCTGAAGCCTGATGAACAGTAGGCTTCAGGCTTTTCTGAAAGTGACAGTTTGTTGCAAAGCCTGAAAATGAATTTCAACATCTTTGGTGGTGTCCATCAACCTTCCATTTCCTTTCTTTAATGTATCCATCCATCTGTCCATCCATCCATTTTACTAACCTGCTTTTTCAGTTCACATTTTGTGGAAACCCACTGCCTATCTCAGCAGGACTAAGCACAAGAAAGGAACCAACAAAAAAGAACATGCAAACCCACTCTTACATTTCATGCTAAATAATAATTTAGGTGTAGACGAGCATCTTGCTCTGCATTTGTGGGGCACAGTTTATAGCTTTCAATAACCTTTACTTGGAATAAGAAGGAAAACCAAAGGACAAAGGAAGACATATACATTCAGTTGCAGCATAAAAAAAAGTCCAAGGTTAAAAAAGTACTCTAGTCTGGAATGTAACAATTTATTTCAGAAGCATGCCTCCTTCACAGTAGGTGGTAACATAAAAAACAAAAAATGGAAAAAAAAAAATGAATGTCATAATTGTTTTTCGATACAAGAAATGCAACCTGAAAACTCCCTGTCCATGACTGCAAAAAAGAAATTCTGAAGTTAGGTATTGTATAAAGAGACAATGACTTGCTTAACATCAGGCCTATTGGGTTTCACTATTGAGGTCTTGTGCATGTCTATGGGAAAATAACTGACTGACGTGACTTTTTGGCTACCCCGTCTCAGTGGCTGAAAACAGGGTCATGGCTTTAGAAGAGCAGTGCATGCAGATTTTATAAGTTCCTATTTTGATGTCTTAATGAAAATCGGAGCATAATAAATCAAGATAAATTAAAATGTCAGTAGCCTTCTAACTCTAAAGTCTTGTGTTTATAATTATAGTTATTTAAGTAAAAGTGTCTACTGAAAAAAATACTGTGTACATAAATTGAATTTATGCATATATTTTGTACATATTCAGTAAAAGCAACTTACATTTTTAATATAAAAACCTAGACAAGGTCTCAGTGGTTCTGTTCATTGTACTCTAATACTGCACAATATTTTTACTGCATTTTGAGATCTATGAAAGTTCATAGGCCAGACTACATAGTTTATATGACTTTTACATCATTTAAAGACATCTTTAAATGTGAATTTATAGAATTGCTTTGAATTTAGATGTGAGTAATGTGCAGTATAATTTTAAGTTAGGCTCATCAAAATTTGTGTGTAACACAGCACACCTTCATCTAAATGCTTTGTGCTCACATATTGTTCAGTCCTTTATTAAACAATGATGACTTTGTCATTAACTTAAATATTTAATAGTGCCCAATTTTAATTGTAATGATGAATACCAAACTTTAGCTTTTAACTTTAATGATAAATAACTAAACAATTAAGGACCAGTTTCTGACGACCATGGAAATCCAAACCTCTGAAGATTTTTTCAATGACCCTGCTAACTGCGACTGTTTGTTTAGCACAATTGTGCTTTGTTATCTTTTCATCCCTCAGAAACTAAAATTAAATGTGGCATTCTACAGAACCCTAATTGTCATTCATTCATTTTTTTCTTTCATTATACATTATATTCTCTGTTACAAAGTGTATGCCTGGGGATCACCTTCAGGGCTTAATCAAGCTAAGCAATTCCACCCCAGACCAGGAGGAAGTGCTGTTGCTACACATTTGCGTTCTTCCATCCACAGTATCAAGAAGACCATCAGCAACTGACACTGCCCTGGGAGCCCAGAGACAGCCCCACCCATTCCTGTTAGTACCCAATAAAAGAGGGCATACCTGGAGTACCATGTCTCTTTTAGACGCTGAACACCGACATGGAAGGAGCTCCTGAGCTGCCTAACACCTATGTGGTTCACTTCTTGAGAGTTTTGAAAACCTTTGGTGACTATTTTTTTTTCATTAGCAAGCCACAATACTTTTGTGTTTCTTTCATTATACAGGGTTGCCTGGTTCCTCCTCAATGTTTATTGTGTGCAAACATATATACATATATATATATGGGAAAATGCACAAAAAAGTAACCTTGTTTTAGTGCCATGTCATTAAAAGTTCTATTAGTAACAATAGAATAACAAATTCATTTACAATTAAAAGGTTATTGTTATTTTAATATTATTACCAGCGATTGCCATTAAATAATGTTACTGACCAATTTAATGATTATGCTGAAAATGGTCTCCACCAGCAGTGATGCAAAATTTGGCATGCTGTAACTTATTCATGGTGATATGACTTTTGTAACAATCATGTCTATTGTGATAATTGTCACATTCACTTATGAGGACCTTTTCTCTATACAATCTGTAATATCAGCAACAACATGTTGGTATGGATGGAAAGGCAATACTCATTTCCGAATTATGATTTTCAGGAATATTTGCACAAGATGTTGTTTCCTTACTTGTCAACTTGAAGCAGCCTGTACAAATGGACTGCTCTACAAACTAAATACGCTGTCCCAATGCAAACAATGTGTTCTCTCTAGAAAGCATACAGGTAGAAGAACTAAAAAAAATACCATGCTTGAAGATTTCCCGCTAGCTTCAAGTTGTTAACATGTATAATCTACTTTTTTGCATGGCACCCTGTATGAACATATACATATACTTTGTAGCATGCAGCCAGGGCTCTTGTGGTGCCTCGGACTCCCGCAGGGCTTCATGGGAGTTGGTGTTTGGTGCAGCCCTGTTGGGATCCGCGGGCACCACCAGGGGGTGCTGCAGCAGGAGCTGCTGAGCCCTTTTGGGCAGTTCTTTCGCCACACCCGGAAGTGCTGCCGGAAATGAGTAACCAAGCACCTGGAGCACTTCAACAGCCACTACTGGGGGAGCCAGAGTCGAGAGGAGGAAGATGAAGCTTGACCAGTGGAATGGAGGAGAAGGAAAAGAGTGGAGAAGGAGTATTGTTTGTGTGCTGTGCTTTGGACTATGTTGTGCTGGTGGGAAACAGGGAAGGCGTTTCCCATGAGAAAAAGAAAAAACCTGTTTGCCTTGAACTTGTGTCCCACACTTGTCTGTGTCGGGTTAAGCTGGCGGTGCCAGCCTGGTGGGCCACAACCTATACATATACTGTACATATACTCTTCAAAAACCAGAACACTTTGAAAAGACTAGCCATTTTTCCACATTGCTTCTAATATTACAAGAGATAAGTATCAAACATTTTTTAAACAACTGCAATATTTTTGTTTGAGAAAGAAATGTAAAATCTTAATATTTATGAAAAATAAATAAACATATATATAGGGAGTAGCCCTTGAATAGAAACTTGGTGTCTCCTCATGGAATGTCATTCCAGCATTTGTTCCACTTGAGCTCTCAACTGAAGAATTGAAAGGGTAGGTATATTGTTCGAGATCAGGTGCCTTGAATCATGTCCTACACATGTTCAACCCAAGACAATTTTGCTGCCTAGAAGAGAACAGTCACTTTTCAAACACAATCTTCAAATGTAGTGGACGTTCAATATCTTTCCAGAATATTACTATATCCATATTCCCCCAAAAACAAGATAACCTCTGAGTTTATGAGTGTGTATCTGGGCATGTGTATGCACAGTTGTTAACTGCCATCTTCTCCTAGTATCTGATACTGCTGTGATAGGCTCTGGCATTCTGAAAGTGTTTAATGGAATACTTGGGTTAAAATTGGACAGATGGATTTTAATATATAAAAAACTGGAAGAGTCTATCCTTATGTGCAATGTTGCAGACAGCCAAACGTGTATCCCTCTAGCACTAGGGATAAGGAAAGAATTGGCCCGACATGGGGCACCAGTCCATTATAAAACACATTAACACATATATTATATAAATGGGGACACCATAGAAGCTAATAGAATCAAAAACGATGACTTTAATAGAAAATATGCATATGGAGGGGAACACAAATCTGTTAACAGATCTGAATAAACCAGATTTTCAAGATGTGGTGTGCTGCTGTCATTAAGGAATTAGATGGAAATGGGAAAGTTTAAAACAAAAAACACAGTGTAAGACCAAAAAAAAGCTGTCTGTATCTCATAAGCCGGATTTTAAAGGTAATTTCTTTACAGGACTGAAGAAAATTTAATGTAGTGATTGCTTATTATTTTGCATTAAAATGCAAACAAAATGATCTTGTAGGACAGTTGCAGCTAAGAAAACATTTTTTCACAAAGACTATGAGCCTGTGGTACACTTTATTAAAGCTGAACAGATAGATAGATAGATAGACAGATAGATAGATAGATAGATAGATAGATAGATAGATAGATAGATAGATAGATAGATAGATAGTCGTAAACATCACTTTTGATGCAGAACAAGAACTAGCTTTGAACGAGAGGAGCTCATATATGTAAGGTGGTCAGGGCATTATGGGTGTTGCCTCATTGAGTCAATCATTTATTCTATTATGTATAAGGGAATACTTGTAAAGACTGTGCAGCTTTCCATCAAAAAGATGAAGGTGAACAGAAAATATATCATCTAACATAATCATTGTGGCCTGATGGTGGGCACAACAGAGTTCCAAACACAATAACACTCAGACAGTCCCAGGTTCAAATAAACTTATTTTTTTAGTCAAGAAAGTACCTTTCAACAGGCTTCTTCTTCCAAACATAGCATCATACAATTCTTTCTTTCCTTTCCATATTCCTTCCTTCGCTCCTCCAATTGGGCGTTATCCTCTGACTCACGCGTGTGAGGCAGAGCGGCTTCCATTATAGCAGACCCAGGAGTACCTCCGGAGCCACAACATTACATGGTGGAAGACACCTACTTCTTGCAGCTCCCTTTGGTGTCACCCACAGAATCCTGCAGGGTTGAGCAACAGGTGCTCCAGTTAAGGGATGCTCCTACCTTGGCGGGGTATGAGGCCCTGATCAGCAATTTCCCCATGTCTCTAATCTGCATCCATCTCTGCATGTAGGCCCTCCAACCTACAGGGAAAAATTTGGAGGTTGGTGGCAGAATTGGCACTCCAGCTACCATAAAAAAACTCACACTGTTCCACTCCATCTGAACTAGTGTGGTGCTGAGGTGTCACCCATTGCATGGCTGCAGTCGGGTCCTAATCTGGATCCTGAGTTGGTTTGTAGTGGGTGCGGCAATGCACTGTATCAGTACTGCTCCTAACCTCTCTCTCTCTCTCTTTCCCCTTTGCTGTCCTGCCCGGGAAAGGACACACCAATCACCCTGGTCAGGATGGTCACCCAGCTAGAGCCTTAATCCACTACACGGTCCCACCATCTAATTTGGGAAGCCAGTCCGTCCATTGCATCATAATCCAAAAGAATGAAGCAAATCCATTCATCCATCCATTCATCCATCTTCCAAATCCAATTTGTCCTGGTTAGGATTGTGGGGAATAGTTTATTACACACAGAAATTGGAATGGCCAAGTGAAAATTTAGATGCAGATCCTACTAACATGTTGCTTTGGGGTTTGAAGAGGGCTGCACATGCAAAAAGGTCAAAAAGCAAACAGATGTATCATTTCTTGGAGAAGGAGTGGGCAAAGATCTCCTCCAGTAAATGACAGATAGAAAACAACAAGAAACACTTACATACAGAGTGGTTTCTGCCATTAGGGATGATAACAACCACTGAAGACAGGCATACTTACTTCTGTTTGTAAAAAAAATAATTTGGGTGCATTTATAATCATAAAATAATCACAAAGTACAATATTCTTGTATTTATTGGTTAGATTAAGCTATAGTATCATAATTGATTGATAATATTGAAATGTGGATCAGATTTCCTATACGTTAACATGTGTTTAAGATAAAACACTTTAGACTTAGTTTCTTGCATCAATGCAGGCAGCTAGAAGGCTAATAAAGAAATTTGCAGTTAGGAAAGTAAATATACTGTAGTTAGGAAGAAAAAGGTAGACAGTTGTGCTGTTTGAATTTTCATATCCCGACCTTTAGCTTTCCTGAACCTTTGTATCTTTGTTTCTGTGAATTGGTACTGAAGTTTATTGCTTCTGTTTTAGCTTACTTGTCAGCATCTCTGACCATTTACAGAAATGCTCCCTTACAATATAAAGGAGAGTGTTGTTGTATGGTAGCTGAATGAAGCTTTCCCAAAGTGGAACCTACTGATAATAGACAGGTATGCTCTGTGGTTAGTGGGGTCATTTAAATCTCTTTTTCAAACTATTATAAGGTCTTTGAATACCAAATAAACTTGTTTATTTTAAAAATTTCAATTTTCCTTCTAGTGTGCTTTGTGCACCATTCCTTGTAAAACAACATTGTACAGTAAGAGTATGTATTACAGTTTATAAAGTCAACTGGAATGAAGTAGAACAAAGTGAACCAAAGGACACGCAATGATATGAACAGCTATTAGCTGAGAATAACAAACACATGAGTCTGTCTGTTTTTTGGCTTCCTACAGCATTATTTAATTATAATTCAAATTTTTTATGTTTAATTTTTCATTTGAATCTTGAAGCTGTGCATGGGAATGCAACCAGGTGCATCCCAGGACTTAAGCGCACGTTGTACTCTGACAGACTCAGAGAATTAAACGTGTTTAGCATCAAGCAGAGGAGACTCTGTGGGGATCTAATCCAGAATCCTCAAAGGCATTAATAAAGTAGATTCAGCAGAATTGTTTCAGTTAATGGTAAATCTTATACTCAGGGATACCACTGCAAAGTAGGTGAAGGGCATTTAGGATTGAAGGCAGGAAACACTTCTTTATGCAAGGAGTTGTGGGGGTCTGAAACAAACTACCGAGACATGTAGTTGAAGTCGACACCATAACAACCATTTAGAAGTATCTGGACTAAATATTGAGACTGCTTAGCTATTAAGTAAACAAATGAGCTTAATGGACTGAATGGTGTCCTCTCGTTTGTCAATTTTCTATCATTTTGTATGTTCTTATGATTAACATGTGGTTTCAGGAGGCAGAGATCAAATGATCAAGCACAAATAAAATTGCACTTTAAAATTTGCCTTAAATATAAAAATGAATACTTGTGATCTCCTGTAGTAATTTCCATGATTCTTTGGTCCTAAACATTCTATTCTTTGGTCCTTTATCTATCTATCTATCTATCTATTGTCAGAAACTCCACCCAGAACCATAGCAAGCTTTGGGGCAGACACCTGTATATTTGGTATACTGGCTGCAAAGTCGCAAAAATGTTTATAGCACTGATGTGCACAAAACCGAGTCCGAAACAGAACTGAGGGAATAGGGAAATGGTGGAGGCTTTTAAAGGGGAAGACAGGAAGTGAAGTCAGAGGGGTCGGGTTCATGAGGGTCTTCAGCCATAGGCTCGAGCCCGGACATGACTTTAAAGTGGCCAGAGCCGACAAGGTCTTCTTTCATAGGCTTGGACCCGGAAGTAACGTCAACAGGGCCAGCTGGAATCTCCCGTGGATGGTCTGCAGGCCAAGAAGAAAAAGAATCAGTGCACTCTGCCACCTCCCAGTTTGACTCGGAATTGCCCTTACTCAAGCCCTTTAGCTGCCTCCCATGTGCACGTGTGTGACACTATCTATTGTAAAGATAACTTGTCCCAGAAGGAATGCCAGATGGTGATACAGGAAAAAGTATCTCTTGAATTATAAGGGGTGCATATATAATGGAAGGACATTAGGGAATGCACAAGAAAAACAAATGGCACCTTCCCCAGCCCTGTAACTGCTAGCAGTAGGAGGCTGCTACTGAGGCCCTGCCAGAGTGGTCTGACCCTTTGGATGAAAATGGGCCACCTGTTGGCAGGGATAACTGGGGCCAAAACAGGGAGCTCTGGGCAGATTAACCCTGGGTTCTGGTTAAGGCTTTGTCTAAGGTAGTTCAAAAGTGACCACAGGTGACCTTGGAAATAGTGCAGGGATCCAGGCATTAAAAATCAAGTGGCCATTGCACTAATTAACTTTGAATTGGGTGGAAAGTGGATAAGAGTTCTTCTGACAGGAAAAGAAGAAGAAGAAGAGAGAAGAAAGGTAGAAGGTATAGACAGGAGGAGATGTTAAAGGTCTGCTATATGTTGCATTAGTGCTTCATGTCTTGTGTTTCCTCCAAACACCTGTACCCTTCTTTGTTACTGCTTATAGGCAGTACAGTTCTTTACTATTTTTTGGGTTTTGGGACTGCAAATGCATCTCCACTGGACACACTATCTGTCTATCTATTGTGATGGAAACCAGGGCATCAGCATGCCCAAACCGCAACACAAACACACAAGCACAGTCCCGGGTTCAAATAAAGTTTGGTTTATTAACAAAGCTACACAATACCTCCACAAAGTAACAAAAATAAAAACACAGGTTTCTCTCTCTGGAATTCAATTCTTTCCCACAATTCCTTTCACCACTGTACTGTCCTCCTCCAGTCGAGTGTTACCCTTCTTCCTCCCAGCTCCAACTCGCCTGGCCAAGGGAGTGCTGTCCCTTTTATTAAGGACCCAGGAGTACTTCCGATGCCAGGACCCATGCCCGATGGAACTACTTCCGGGTCATACGGAAGTCCAATACAGCAAGGAGCTTGTCTCCCTGCAGCGCCCTCTTGCGGCACCCAGTTACTCCAGCAGGGCTCCTCTGCCGGATTACATTTCCCTCTATACCCTGCTGGCTTTCCACTGCACACTGATATCTGGTGTTGCTGCCATCTAGAGTGCTGGGGTAATAACAAACCCCCAGTGATATCTTTTCTTTTCAATGTGCTGTCCATCCATCCTTTCCGATCCTTTCTTCTGGGTCTACTCCTTCTTTCCTCCCCGGCCGGGATGCTTAGCTGCCTATTCGGAGTCTCCTTTCCGGGTAAAGAGTCAACACCTCTCCTGGCCGAAATACCGTCCAGCCTATGTGGCATCTACACTATCTACTAAGAGTTACTACCAGGATTGAGACAATTAAATTAAGAAAAGAAAAATGTTTCAATCTGTTTTCCTTTCTTATCTTACAACATGAAATTGTCCACTTTAGTTTCCTTGTTGAGACTTCCTTCTCTTATGCTGTGCTATACTGTATATCCCCATTTTTGAACAGACACCAGACATAGTTTAATCCTTCAGGAAGATCAAATAATCTGATGAGATGTCTCTAATAAAAAAAACTTTAAAAAACAGCCAAAATACTCCATCAATTAATTTCTTAAAGTGCTTATTTCATTAAAAGTGACTAGAGGTGAACCATGGGGCAGGAGCTCTCTCCATCCAACTAAAGATGGGTCTTGTAATATATCTTGCTACTTTTCGCAGTAATTGCAACATTTTAAAGGTGTGTGAGTTCCACTGAAGTTATAATAAGAAAAAAATATATGCCAGGTGAAATTTTGTAAATAATATAATGTTTTTTAAACCGGCCTAGTTCAAGCTTAGGGTCGTGGAGTACTTGTCACTAGAGAGGTGCCAAGTCTGGCTAGGCAGCCTAACACACCCAAGGTATACCTAAATTCACTTAAGCCATTTAATCTAAGACATGCACACACTTTATTGGTGTTAGATGAAAACCAAAGTACTTGGAGAAAAGCTGCAAGGACACATAGGAAATTGCACCTAAACTAGAGACGATTGGACATATTTCTGTGTCATCTTAGTCATTCATTTAAATTTCAAATTACAACTGAAATAAGCAATTTTACTATATTTTCTTCTTTCTTTTTTAAATTATTTGGAAATTCAATAAAAGGAAAAAAAGCAATAAAAAAGGCTGGAAAATTTGTTTTAGCCAGGATTTGCACATAAAAAGGAATTGATTTTTTTAAAGGTATTAACCAAAATGACCATAGTGGACGTTTTAATAGAATTAAAATGCAACATATATGGCCTGCAATTATTTTCAGTTTTTACTTACTATTTGGAAATTCAGTTTCAATAGTTCTAGAAAACAACATAACATTTGGTTTTTACTTGCAACTGCTTCATAAACCGCTCAAATGCCTCCTTAGTTTAGTAATTGGCACATGGGCTAATAGTGTTTTTAATAGAACTCCACTCCATTCTATCGAGTAAACAAAGAAACTTTACAAAATGGTATTAGATTACCTGATAGAAAGGCAGAACCATTTCAGCTTCTAGCTAATCTTAGGTATGAGGGCTACCTTTTCAAATAGATAAAAGGAGATGAAATCTTTGGTTAAGTGCCAAGGGGACACATTCATTTCTCTACTGGCAACAGTGCATGAAAATAGGAAGCTATGCAAGGAATCTGCCACTTTGTATTCCTTGTTCTTCCAGAGAAAAAAGAAGCTCTTTTTTTCTTGGGTGACAGCAGAGGGCCATGGTTACTCTCCCATGCAGTCTCTGGGCGAGAGGCATCTTGTAGGACAAGACTGATGACAGGGTGGAGGCTGACCAAACGTGTCCTCCCAATTCAAACCTCATCAATGCAAGTCAAGGGATTCTGCTGATCAATTACCAAAACAAGAGAGGAAACCTTCTTAGCTGTCCCCATGGCATTAATGGTAGTTTTATGTATTGGACTTCATTCACTTAGCTATTAATGATAATTAAACTTTTTTTGTCTGGGTTAGTAAATCACAGGACAAACACTAAAGTTTACCACAGCCAGATTCAAGTGGTACATGTGGCAACAATTAAAATGAAACTCCCTGATAAAAATTACATCTGCTCTAAGACTGGAATCCGTTCCTTTCATGGTATTTTTAGCTCTGTTTACAAACAGTGTAATACAAATGGCGTCCTTGTCTAAAATCAAAGGCCATGCATTTCAGGTGATGTTCAAAAGAAACTACAGTAGCTATGGATTAGCTAATTGTCTAGAATTATGCCTCGTTATTTATTATTATCTGAAGAACTTTACCTGTTATTCAACAAAGAGCTAAAGCTATATTTATACTTTTACAGTTAGCATAGCTACAAAAGGAAAATGCTTGTTTTCAAACACAATTTAAATGTATAAAATTTCAAATGGAAGATGTTATTTAATATATATTATTAATTAGTAACTGTGCAACTCTCCTACGAAAGATCTAAAAGGCTTGTAGATTTGTATTTTGCTGCAGGTGTCTTGACAGCACCACTGGTACCATTGTCACCTTGATAAAGATGCTCTCATTTATTTTTTTTAACAGAAAGAAATGGTTTCCCTTAATGTGCTCTATAATTTTCTAAGTAGTGTTATTTGTAATTCATGCTAACATCATTTTTACTCAGGAATAAAATCAGTAACCGATGCTTTGTAAGTAGCTTAATCAAAAGACTACTTTATATGACCATGTTATATGTTTTAATCCATAATGGACTTCAACAGTTGCATAATGATATATCTGGCAGCCGTGAGAACTTTTTCCCTGTGCTTGAGTGATTTTCTTCAATGAGCATACCATCAGGTTTCTTCCTCCAGACCAAAGATATGCTGTTAGGTTGACTGGAAACTCTGGACTGTTCCAGTAATAATTGCTAATGCACTCTACCTGATCCTGTAACCTTTTTCTGACAAATATATACAGTATATATAGCACGACAGATAAAAAAGACTAAGGGACCGGCTGGGTACCCTATTTAATAGTATGAAAAATGCTAGAAAAGAAAAGTCCGAAATATTTTGGACATCTTTACAGCCTCTAATATGGGCTGCTAAATAACAGAGTCTTAGGATGGATGGGCTCTCCTTCAAAGAGCTCTGACCCCTTTCGATACCTTGTATAAGAGGTGTGACAATTAAATTCCCAAAATGACTGTGTTCATGTTTGAAGATGTTTGAACCAATACATGCATGCATTGAAAGCTGATAGAGCCAGTTGTTAGTTAGCTATTGGGAAGGTAATACAGTTCAGCATAAAAATGGGTGATCAAAACTTAGAGCAATGTATTAATATTACATTTTTTGTGAAAATCGGCAAATGCGCTTCTGAATCGTTACAACTGTTGCAAGTGGCATATGGTAAAGAAGATATGAAAAAGCCCAGTGTGTTTGAGTGGCATAAGCAGTTCAAAGATGAGCGAGAAGATGTGACGGAGCATGCAATGGAAATCCCTGTGTTCACAGTTTAAGGCCAGGCTGGTGTGTTTCTTCGATCACAAGGGAATAGTCCACCAAGAATTTATTGAACAGGGACAAACAATCAACCAACAATGCTATTTAAAGGTACTGAAGAGATTACGAGATTCTGTTAGAAGAAAAAGACCCGAATTGTGACCTGACAAGTAGATCATCTATTATGACAATGTGCCAAGTCACACTGCGCTCACTGTGAGGGACTTTCTGGCCAAAAAACGTTATCCCAATTAGATTAACCTGCCTATTCACCTGACCTAGCTCCCTGTGATTTCTGGCTATTTCCAAAATTAAAAGTTGTGCTGAAAGGACAAAGATTTTCTAACATAACTGATATCTAACAGAAAGTGAGACAGCTGCTCAATGGTATTCTGGAAAATGAGTTCCAGTTCTGCTTCCAGAAATGGGAACACCATTTAAGTCAAGGTATAGATGCACAAGGGGAGTACTTTGAAGGCAACAGTAGCCACTAGTGTACACTTGTACAAGTATATTTTTTATAGGTGTATTCTGGGAATTAAATTGTCACACCTATTTGTATATATGTTTATATATATATATATATATAGCACATACAAGTAAACATAGACAAAAAAAATTGTGATCTGTGAATTAAAACTCTCGGAATCCACTGCTGTAGCTAAACTGTACTTGGCCTGTGTGTGTGTTCACCTTGTGATGCACTGGTGCCCTGTCCAAGTGTTTTCCTGTCTTGCACCCTATGACTGCTATAATAGTCTCCAGCTGTTCTGCTACTCTGCCCTGGATGAACAGGTTGTGAAGATGGATGGATGGATGCACCTGCTGGTACGAGTGATAACAGTTGAGTACCTCTTGCCATAATGAAGCAAGGAGAGAAAAGTGACATTGCAGATTGACTGACGTCTTTAATAATATACGTTTATGTTAAATATAGACACTTAACAGAAGGCAGCTGTGTACAAAATCCAGTTGCAACGAGTGCTATTGGGATTTAGAGTTTATAGAGCAGAAAGGAAAACCGTGAGTCTTAAAAAGATTAGATAAGCTTAATTGGTTTGTTTACTATTTACTTGAAGACAATAATAAAAGAATTCAACTGAGTCACAAAGGCAGACATACTGTTAAGACGTTTTTAATCCTACAGGGAAATAAACTTAAAATTCCAGATAGTCCTTAAATCTGCTGTAAACAAAGTTTTTCCGTTGGTTTCTTTGATATCTATTTGAAGCTAAGTGGGTAATTGAAGTAATGTATTATGTGAAAGAAAACGTGTGTGTGTAAAAATAAAGAATGCAAAATAAAACCAAGTAAATAGGCCATATCGGCCTAAAGACAAAAACAACTGGTATTTTATATTAATCATTTGGCCTTTCTCTTATAATGCTAGTGTTGTTTCTCTTGGTTTCCAGCTTTTTGTGTGTCTTAAATGATATTAATAAAAAAAAAATAGCGAAAAAACAAAAACTATTTTGGGTTCAACAATGAGGTAAGCTATGCACAGCGTTCGTCTTCGGCTGTTGGCATCGCTCTCCAGCCTGGCCCCCTTGTGAAGTGCGTCGAGTGCTGGCTGAGTGATTTAAAGCCACACAGCTGCTGATAGGACTTCTCCTGTAATGGTGTTGGCTTGTGTCCAGGCAGAGAAGCCAAAGTTGTTTTATATCGTGTTACACAGCAACTAAATACAGACAAGCCTACCACTTACACTGTCTGGAGGAATCTGCTATTCACTTTAGATAATATGAATTCATGTTGACATGTAAAATGTGAAGAACCTGCAAGAGTTAATTCATTTTTGTGGACCTACTTGAGCTGGTAAACATAGATTGAAATTAAACATCTGACACCCTATCAAATCAGGTGATATTTGGTGATTTAGTGGCAAATTTGACCAAAGCAAATTTATGCTGTTCATTCTTGAAAAAAGTAAAGACAACATCTAAATTTCTGAAGTCATTCCTTTGCCATGTAAATAAAACTATAAGCAAATACAAAATGTATGTATGCCAGAAGTCAATGAAATATTTATTTTTCTTATTGTTTGCTATTTATTTCTGATTTTCCTATAAATAATTTGGTCATTTTTCATACCAGCTATACTGAGTTATGGATCGATAAAGTTTATCCCAACAAGAACAAGATGAAAACTTACCTGTGATAGATATATATCTCTACATATATAAAATCCAATGTCTGTCTGTCTGTCCGGTTTTCACAGAAGAATTACTTAACGGATTTAGATCGGGTTTTTTTTCTATAATTTGCTTGAACATTTTGCAACTTCTGTCATCGCACTGAGTATCACAGTTCGCTTGCAGGAGCAATTTATTCAAGTTAATCCGAGGCAGAGTCTGCGGGCTGAGGGGAGTGGAAAGCGTGACATCAGGAGTGGGGAGCCAGGCAGGGTCCTCCTTACTCACATGCCAGACTCCGTTCAAGTCGGTCTACCTGTCGCCACATTGTGGAGCGTATCAATAAATTACCGGTTTGTTTACTGATTTTTAAAGTTTGTCCTGTTTCACTACTATGTGGGACATCAGGAGTGGGGAGCCAGGCGGGGCCCTCCTCACTCACGTGCCTATCTCCGTTTGAATCGCTCTACCTCTTGCGACGTGTTGGAGTATACCTTGCCTCCGCTTGGCTAGTTTATTGATTTTTAAAATTTGTCTTATTTCACTACTATGTGGGCGGAACTGCGAGGGACAGCTTGTATTTAATAGTCAAATGTGTTTTTACACAAAATAATGCATGAAGTTAAAGCAAATTATAAACAGTGATGTGGCACAATAATATGCTATACACACAAAAAGTAGAAAATAAAATTTTGCTGTATAACATATAAACCCCCTATCAGAAATGCAATTTTTGTGTGCCTTTTGTCCTCTGATTGGGACACACATTCAATGAACTACCCATAGTTCTCATGTAACCAACAAAATAGGCCCCTGCACTTACCCAGCAGCATAAATGACCCTGGAAGTTAAAGATGAATTCATCTAAAGGGACAGAGACAGAGAGAAGGAGGAAGAGGACCCAAGAGACCAGCTCAGTTCAATGGACCTGCTACATACCAATAAGATCTCTCCATAAGTGCAGCACTGTCAGGGAAGTGCTTCTTGTGCAAAGCTTGTCCTTTATTCATTTACATACTAAATAGAAAGACATTTTGATTGTCTAAGTCTCTGTTACTAGTACAATATATTTCATGAAAGAAATCCATCATGATGTATTTATTGTCTGCAAGAAAAATTTATCAAGAACAGAAAAAACTATGTCTATCCAAATACTGACCCCACTTAGCAGTTTAATGTGGGGGAGACGGAGCTTGACCCTTCAGTATTGGGATCCAGTCAGAAAAAAAACTCCAAGAAGGCGCCATTAAAATGCAGGGCAGATTGACTGAGATATCTATTCGTTCTGGGGTACTTTAGAGACACCAAAAAGACAGTGGCTTCCCTATGGATTCTCTGTGAATTCCGTAGAACCACTGGGAAAGGGGCCTTTTCTATAAAAACCTAACCTATTGAGTTATGGAAGGTGGGACAAAATAATGCAAATTTTTTTTCTCTGTTTAATTTTGCTTTGTTTTCTATAAATAATTTTTTGTTTCTATTTCACATCATTTTCTGTTGCATTTAATTTAATGCACTTGTATTTCAGGACGCAGGGGGTAGCGCTGCTGCCTCGCAGTTAGGAGACCCGGGTTTGCTTCCCGTGTTCTCCCTGTGTGGAGTTTGCATGGTCTCCGTGCGTGGGTTTACTCTGGGTGCTCCGGTTTCCTCCCACATTCCAAAGACATGCAGGTTAGGTGCACTGGCAATTCTAAATTGTCCCTAGTGTGTGCTTGGTGTGTGCGTGTGTGTGTGTGTGTGCACCCTGCCCAAGGTTTGTTTCCTGCCTTGCGCCCTGTGCTGGCTGGGATTGGCTCCAGCAGACCCCCGTGACCCTGTAGTTAGGATATAGCGGGTTGGATAATGGATGGATGGATGGATGTATTTCAGGATGACCCTTTCCTGTTACGGCAAAGTTATTCAACACGTGCCAGTTTTTGACATGGCTTGTTTGAAGTCAAGCTTGCTGATGCTCCACATCTAAATTTTATGACAAAAAACTCGGACTCTTCAAGAGTTATGACGGGGAGAATAAAAATGAAAAATTAAAATATTCAATACATGTATGGCTATAGCTCTGGTTTCTCCCGTTTACCATTCTGATAATGGGTGCTGACAGTGTGAAACCATCAAAGAGAACCTCCCAAGCATCAACAGTGTGAAAACTCCAAGGGGGACCACCCAGTTGTCATGGAGCTGGGGCTAAGTTACCAATAAGTGCGAAAGCTATTGCTGCCCCGCCACAGACCGATGTTTAATTAATTATTTTGACCACTTATGTAAGTTACATTGAGCAATTAGTGAATAAATCTAAATGTAATCCCATGAAAATATCTTTTCAAAACATTTTCTTCAATACTATAGAATTTCCCATACATTAACATCTTTGCTGATTTTTCAACTGAACTTTAAATTGTTGAGTCTAAATAAGAAACTAATGATGGGAAAGAGCACAAATCACTGGCCTCTTGCTCTTTAGTATAAATCTTACTAGGTGCACTGCTTTTGTGGTTCTTCTCAGACAAACAGCTGAATTACAATAACTGCTTGTACTTAGTATCAAATTGGTAACTGCAGGCAATCTGTGTGTTTGGCAAGAACTATGCATTTTACATTGAAATCTTTTCACTAGTGGTTCAAAAGCAAATTCTTTTGAGCCATATCTAAATGTGGAAAAATTCCTGCATTTGTTTTGAGTTTTTTATTTCACTAGATTTACTGTTTTCCTTTTTTTGTGGTTTGTCAATTAGCTACTGCAAAGAAAGCCTCATTATAGTGTGAACATTACCATATAAATATAAATACATTGCCGTTTATTAGGGAAGTTTATAATGCACATTGTGTGCAAAATGCAATGATAAAAGTAAACTACAATACAGAGCTCTGTTAATGGTTTAGTAGAAATACATGTATTTATTTAAGTTGGAAAGACAATTTTAATTTTAAGGACCCTTTTTGATTTGAAAGATTTACTTTAAATTCAGTAATAGTATCCAGTGGATCACAATGTGATCACAATAAAGCTATTAAAATTCTTTCAGGACCACCAGCATACTGCTTCCTAAAGAACCTATAATCAATTATTGTATCTATAGGGTCACTGTAAAGAAAAAAAAAAAGTTTGAGAAATTCATACATTTTTAAACACAAATTATAAAATATGAGACATGTAATGACTCTGTCTCATCTTTTCCACATATTAGTTTATTATCCATCCATTTTCCAACCCGCTGAATCCAAACACAGGGTCACGAGGGTCCGCCAGAGCCAATCCCAGGACACAAGGCAGGAATCCAATCCTGGGCAGGGTGCCAACCCACCGCAGGACACAAACAAACACACCAAGCACACACTAGGGCCAATTTAGAATCGCCAATCCACCTAACCTGTAGGTCTTTGGAAGGAAACCAGAGCACCCGGAGGAAACCCACGCAGACACGGGGAGAACATGCAAACTCCACGCAGGGAGGACCCAGGAAGTGAACCCGGGTCTCCTAACTGCGAGGCACTGTGCCACCGTGCCGCCCTTTTAGTTTATTATTATTATTTATTTTATTTTCAAAAACTGGACCATTACAGTTATTCAAAAAGTCATACAAATGCAGATACAACTATTTATTTTTAAATGAATGTAAAGTAGAAAAAGAGCAGAACAAAACAAAATTCAAAATTCAACCATCGCCCAAGAGAAAGAGAAAAATAAGAGATACAAGAGCAGAAAAGCAAAAATTGTTTAAAAATCTAGCTTTTTTAAATATCATAAAATGTTTAACAACATGAGAGAGTCAATCACGTGTTCAGGATATCAATTAATTGTTGCCATGGTTTTATAATATTTTGGACATTCTGTAATGAAGAATTAGATTTTTTCTTTCTAATTTGAGATCAAGTTGAAGGTCACTTAGCCCCTGATTTATAGAAGGTGGGTTGAGATTCTTCCAGTTATGTAAGATAAATCTACGTGCTAGTAGTGTGATATCTACTATTAAATTGATTTCTCCTGTCCGTGATTGTGCCAGATATCACCGTTAATGGACTGGGAGTAATTGTGACACTAAGACTATCTGAGAAGTATGCAAAGCTTTTTGCCTAAAGTGATGTTAATTTAATACATTCCCAAAACATATGACCTAGTGATGCTAGAACTAGATCGAATCACTTGCAAGTTAGGTCTTGCCCTCAGTATATTTTAGACAATTTTATGAGTTAAATGTGATTGATGAAAGACCTTTGATTGAATTATGTACATTTATTACATTTTATGCATGGCTGACTTCCACTTCTTTTCTGAGATGCTGATTAAAATGTCTCTTTTTCACTCTAGGATCTTTGAAGAATAAACTCTTTGAAAAATGTTTATATATTGTTGAAATGCTCTCCAAGTCTTCATCAAGACTAACTGGAATGGCCTCTAAGATATACATGCAGTCCCTGGGTTACATACAAGATAGGGACTGTAGGTTTGTACTTAAGTTGTGTTTGTATGTAAGTCGGAACAGGTACATAAATTTAATGAATGCAATTGTTGACCGACTGTAACCAAGTGCTCTGCCAATGAATGATGGAGTTTCACCTCTCTCTGACCTTTTTATTATTTCTACTTTATTTTCAATGGTGATGGTTTTTCTCTTCTTTACTGTATCACCAGCACTTGCATCAGATTTGTGATTCAGAGACGTTGTTGAAGGGTGAAGACAAAAGATTAAGATGAGCTCTTCTGCACAGTACTGTCCACACTATCACAGCAGGAAGGCACCAGTCGTCAACACGTCTGATGTACTGACAAGAGACAACTTCTTGCTATGTGCATAACAGTACAAGCAGGCTTGCTATTGAGAATGAATGGGGGCAGCGAGGGTCGGTTCATCACCAGCCCACCTCACAGCCACCTCCCCTACAGTACGCTGTCTGCAGCATCCGCCCACCGAGAACGAAAACGGTGTGGCCAAAGGCGGGTAGTGAATCGCCCACCATCATTCAACAGGCAGCCACCCGAGGCACACTACAATGCTACCCCCCGCCGCCCCATTCACCCTCAATGGTCTCCGTTCAGCCACAACCGGGTCACCGCTTGCAGCATTACCAGCCGCCCACCGAGAACGAACCGGGCAGCCATGTGTGGTGGGCGGGCAGTGAAACCACTTGCTGCCAGGAGCCATCCAAGGGACACTACACTGCGTGAGCAGCGAAATGGCCCCCCCAGCCTCCGTCCAGCCACTGCTTGCAGCGTACCCAGGCCAAAGATGATGGAGCGGCAGTTACTGAGGCGCATGCGTTGCAGCTGCGGCCCCGTTCGTAAGTCGTAGGTCGGATGTCCAAACCTGGGGACTACCTATATATACTGCAGGTACAAGATATGAAAAGACTAGTTGATTTCTTTCCACACATTTTTCCTGCATTAACAGTATTTCAGTAACTATCAATGCAGGTCTTTATCCTTAACAAGTAAACCACAAATATCTGAAGAGATTATTAAAAACATAAGAAAATGATTTGTACAGAATCCCATAAAAATCTTTTGTTTCTTGTACTTGGGGCACTTGAGGAACTTAGGTGGGCTGCAATAATAACTAATTTACAATAACATAGTAAATATAGGCTGTTTTAATTTCAATCCCTGGATTCAAGTAGCTCTAAAATTGGCAGAGCAGTCCAGGTGGATAGCAGATCTGAGGCAAAAAGGGAAACAGCAAGACAGTCAGAAGCAAAATACTAAAAGTAAAACTAGAATAAGCCAGTCCAACTACGGATCAAACAAAGGGGGGCTTGATGATATAATTCCCAAACTAATTTCACTTCTAGTCACACCAAGCCATATTCTAGTCATGGTGTATGTCAGAGTTACCGACTGCAGTCCCTGATCTAGTCGTCAGACTAAGTCAATTTACACGACTGAAAATCGCTGCCCATGTCACATTTACTGAATACGTGCTAACCTTCCAGCACTATTGTGCTGGTTCTTTTTTTTGTGATAGCCGATAATGGGCTGCCTGATAGAATACATGCTATATGAAGGGTTATCAGGTACAACAAGTTCATACGCAAACTTGGACCTTTTATTTTCTAATTCCCATTTTTTGTGTTACTTAAATCAGGAGACACCAGACAGACAAGCTTCTCTTCTGTTTGTAAGGTCCAGTGCCGCCATGTTCCTTATTCTTCAGTTCTGCATTATATGCATTGTACTTCTGGCTGAGCATTCATTGGTTGTCAGTTCTCATGGACACAGAGCCCGCCACTATGACTTAACAACAAAATGAAACTGGTTTGTGATTTTCAGAGTGAGTCATGGACTAGTAGGAGTGTCAACTACTTGGCTGACTTCAATGAGAGCATATAGTTGACTGTCTATGACTTGCTAGGATTATGCAAATGAAGGCTAAAACTGAAAATCATCGAAAAATCACTGGAAAAGTCACATAATGTGAGATGGCCTTAAGTCAGTTAAAAACAGCCTCACCCACTAGGCTTGCCATGCCTCAAAGTAGAAGCATGATTGAGGCTTTCTTGTATTTTAAAGTTGACGGAAAAGAATTTCAGTTGCATTTGACATGCAAAAAACAGGGATCATGGCCCTGACAAAATTTAAAGAAGGAACAGGAGAGGAAATGACTGAAAGGAAAGATATTCATTTATGTGCTTCAAAAAGTGGTGGAAGTTTAAGACATCAATAAACCTAACGTAATCACATCATTGTCAAGATAGCTGAATTAACTTGTTAGCAAAGGGGAGAACAGCAGATCTGTGATAATTAATTTTTTGCAGGAAGAAAAAGCTTTACAGGAATTCCACAGGTTAAGGATATGGTTGGCCGGGGGGTGTAAAGGGGTGTAATACTTAAAACAGGCAGGATGTGTACAAAGAAATTTTTGGGGGACATTGTACATAGTGAATGCCTTGGCATAACTTTAAACCACTTCTGTTGAGGTAGGCATAGTGAGACCACTTTAAGATTTTTTTTTTAGTATGGCATAATTTAAAAATGAAATTAAGATGAATGGCCTAAACGGAGAATCACGATCACATATTAAATGAGAAGCATCCAGCAAGAGGTGAACATAAGGCCTCTCAGACTATCATAAAGTAAAATCCTTATTGCAGGTAAAAGCAAGAAATCCCAGTTAGTACTGAAACTTGGAATGTAACGGTACTGTTCAGAGCCAGTGAACCAGAAAGTTTCAATAAAGAAATGGTACATGATTAGCTGACTATTTTGAGACCTTGTGAATTCGGTAGATGGGTAAACTAGACTTCAGTAGTGGTGATATACAAGTCATTTGCAAGGGAGGACAAGAAAGCCATAGAGGATTAACAGTGCTGCATGATACGAAGCCATCAAAGAGAGTCATCAAAATAGAATAAAAAATGACACACTGCTGACAACAGACTCGCCATATAAACTTCCAGGGCAATCCCCAGCCGCATTATCCAGTGCCCGCAACACCTTGGACTCTATATACAGGAGACAGGGCAGTGGAAAATAACAAATGAATAATAACATTGTTAACAAAGAGAAAGAATGTTAACATAAGACAACATCATACAATAATTAATAAACATCATCTATACTAATAAAAGGCAAAGCCCTCACTGACTGATTGACTTACTCACTGACTCACTCACTCACTGACTCATCACTAATTCTCCAAGTTCCCGTGTAGGTAGAAGGCTGAAATTTGGCAGGCTCATTCCTTACAGCTTCCTTACAAAAGTTGGGCAGGTTTCATTTTGAAATTCTACGCGTAATGGTCATAACTGGAAGCTATTTTTCTGCATATACTGTAATGGAGTTGAGCTCGAAAGCTGTGGGGGCGGAGTTTCGTGTGACATCATCACGCCTCCCACGTAATCACGTGAACTGACTGTCAAAGCAGTGTGTAGAAAACCAGGAAGAGTTCCAAAAAGCGCTGAAGAAAACATGCATTATATAATTGAGAAGGCAGCGAAACAATAAGAAGCGAGCGAGTGACATATACTACCATATTCATGAGTGCTGCTACTAAACCTAAACTTTAAATTAAGTTCATAGACAGGCTGCCGCTGGCGTTTCTCATGCCCACGGGTAATGCGGGATACAAGTTTAATGAGAGGACGCAGGATATAAACGAGAGTTTTGGTCACTTTGTAACTAAGTTAAAATTACAGGTGAAGGGGTGTGCTTATGCAAATTCCGAGAGACTGTGTTTGTGGGGGATTGACAGTTAAGGCAGGTGGGGGAGTTACGTCATCATCTCCCCTCCCATTTACCTCATTTCGCTCTGAGCTGAGCTCCACGGCTAACACCGTCTTCCGAAGCAACTTCGTCACACTGCCACCAAATACTCACAGAAAAATCCACAAGTTAATACACACTCTGTCTCTAGAGTTTCTCCACACTGAATCCTCCAGGCACTACTTACAAAAGGTTACATTGACAATCGTGTTACGTTATTTTTAAAATCTTTCCTTTTCTTAGCACAAGCACAGCTGAGAAGCTTCGATGCATGTGCTTCATAACGCGTTAAAAAATAATGCTTTTAATCACACTTTGCATTACAAGCAAAGGGGAACATTTGTCAATGCATGATTTCCTGGTACACCGATAACATTGATCAGCGCATCCCGATTCATTTTACCCTCGCACAACCTTCGTTTGAGAAGAAGTATGAAAAAATATGAGGTTAACACAGAAAAACAGATCACTAATTCAAGCTTAATGAATAATCGATTCGCCATCAATAATTGTTTTGGTAAAGCCATACCTCAGTGTAATCCTCCTTCCATTTTATAATTTTTCCGCCACTAGCCATGATTAAATGAACGGTAAAAAAGTAAGAGCAAAGCGAGGGTGACTTATTTAGGCAGGCATATATATGACAGCAACACTCATGACAATGTCAATCATGTTACGTTATTATTAAAATGTTTCCTTTTCTTTTTCATTACTTCTTTAACACACTACTTCTCCACTGCGAGGCGTGGGTATTTTGCTATATGAATGACCTCCAAAGAGCGCGGAGACTTTTGATATCGTGAACGTGTCTGCAAAAACTGGGGTCTCCTGCCCAGCAAAAGTCGAGCAGCCAGCGTGCGCGCATAGCTGTGCCGGCCTTTGAGACGCTGACTGTGCTTCTGCCTTAAGTCAAAGTGAGCACTTTTAATTTTTTTCATCCTCCCCCTGAGCTATAGCCCAGACAAGTGCAAACACAGGACCCCTTTTCTACACTGCGGCAAAATAATATTAAGGCGCTTCGCACTTTATTTTGCACGTATACGATTATGAGGTCGTCAGCTCGGATTATGAAGACACGCACACGAGTGGAGGACTGACAGTGCCATCACAGCCGATTAATAGCTGGGACGTCTCACTAGTCTACACAAGACCCACTACGACTGTCCCCAAAAGGCGCTCATATTGTCAGTGAAAATATCTCTCTACACTATATAAAAGAAAAAGGCAACTTTCCTTTCTTTACACCTTTTTTCCTTTTATCCCAAATCAAAGCCTTTCTCTCTTAACACTGCAGAGGACACAAAACTAATTTTCTTTAATTGCTGGTAATGCCGGTAAGGCACATTACCAGAGGCAGAAATTTGAACGTTCACATAGAAAATGTAATTTCTATACCACAGCCGTCATGTAGCGCCTTTCAAAAGGGATCTACTACCGAGAGATGATCCATTACATACATTTTAGCTGCTGTTAGTACTACTTACCTGTTGTGTTACACAGTCTTTAAAATGTAGTTTACCCGCAACCACTCCAGTAGTGCTCAATGTACCTGTACTTCTTAAAACGTTAATGTTTTACTGTTTAATAACTTATAGACTATATTTTATTATTTTTCCCTTGCACTCAGTGATCAAAGCTATACACACACATATAGACACATACATATATATACACATATATATACCTGTGTGTATGTTTGTATGTATGTGTATATATATATACACACACACACACACCTATTTACATTATATATATATATATACACACACACACACACATACATACATACATACATACATACACACACATATATATAATTTGTGTGTGTGTATGGATGTATGTGAGTGTATATATGATGTAGATAGGTATGTATATATATATGTGTATATGTATATATGTATATAGATATGAAGATATGTATGTGTATATATTTATGTATATATATATATATATATATATATATATATATATATATATATATATATGTAGACTCAAACCCATTATGACAGCAGCAATCCAAGCTGTGAGAAAACAGTTAAAAGGAGGCGTGTCAGACGTCGTGGTACATTTTCTGATACAGCTAGACGAAAAAAACTTCGTGACGCTGCCGCCAAATACACAAAACAATTACTTTGACAATCATGTTACATTATTTTTAAAATGTTTCCTTTTCTTTTTCATAACTTCTTTAACACACGACATCGCTGTGATGCGCGGGTATTTTGCTATATATATATATCACAGCGACACTCATAACAGTGACAAAACAATTACATTGACAATCATGTTACGTTATTTTCAAAATGTTTCCTTTTGTTTCTCTTTTCTTTCTATAATACACTACTTCTCCGCTGCCAAGCAGGTATTTTGATATATATATATATATATATATATATATATATATATATATATATATATATAGATATGAGAACAACACTCATATAAATGACAAAACAATTACATTAACAATCATGTTACGTTATTTTTAAAATTTTTCCTTTTCTTTTTCATACCTTCTTTAACACACTACTTCTCCGCTGCGAAGCGCGGGTATTCTGCTAGTATCAAATAAATACAACACATAAAGAACAAAAACAAAGACAGAATTAACAACAGAATATGACAAGTTACAATCAAATAACAAAAAGTCTAAATAAACAAGAAATAAATTTGCGGCAATACTCCTTCCTGTGCCATAACATTAATTTTTTTTCAAAGTTGTATTAAGTTTCTACGTATTAGTGTTCCTTGTTGTCTGCCCTGCTTCCTGTATGAGGAGCCCCCAGTTGTATTAAAGGAGAAGCTTTGAATTGTACTGAAGCTTTGGCATTGTGCTCTTGATTTTCATTCCTGTTTCTTGTGATTTTCTATTTTAATCGGATCTTTTGGCTTTTAACCTCTGCACACGTTTGAAGGTACTGTTTTCTGGATTGTTATTTATTTGGATTTGTTTGGTTTAGGCTTTTGCTTTTTTAGCTTTTTGTTTTTTTTGTTCCTGACTTGTCTTTTTTCACTCCTTTTTAAGTGGTTTCAATTAAATTTCTAAATATAAAGGAACTTTGTCTAGTTAGGACAGAGCTTAGTTTTTTATTCTCCCTTTCCCTTTTTTAATATTTGAGATTTAAAACTCTTTATCCATTTATGGGCCTGTGTAAGCTGTACACCTGCCTTTTATATTCGGGGCCAGGCTGCCTTAGACAGGGTTGGTGTTTTTGATGAGGTTTTTTGGCGTCCTGTTCCCATTTTGGTGTATCATTTTAGCAGGAATCTGAACAGGTTCGTTTTAGAACACAATACAAATAAGAAGTCGACCTGAAAAGTTAAACATTGACTAACTGGCATGAGATGACTATTCTAGAGAAAGCCTTTAAAGCTGACATTGAATCATTCAAGAGCAGTGCAAACACAAAATAACAAGCCAGAGGCATTCAAGTTTCCCTAATGTTGTATATCTCACAGATTTATACTGTTTGTATTTTGAGATTTTTCATTTATCTAAAGCTTTTAACTCTTTTAGGGCTAATTTTTTTTTTTTTTCTTATCTCCCAGGGCTGAATATTTTTCCAAAAACTAACATTTTTTAAAAAAGAACACAAAGCAATTGTTTAACATATCAAATCAACAAAAAATATTTACTTTTGACAAATGTTACTGTCTTGCATGTTGTATGAGCCTGCATACTCTATGATTTCACATACATATCACATACATTTTACACAGCAAAGTCCTGCAAAGTCTGATCTCGCTCAAAGCAGCCAATTTCAGTCATTGCCACATTGCACTGCTTACAATACATGTTGCTTTGGTGCCTACTTTTCAATTGTCTGTTGCTGCACTTTCTCACATATATTGTTAGTGTGTACTGTAGAGAGACAAGTCACCCTTTTGCCATCGTGCCATTCCACTGCCACCAAGTTTTGTGCCCACATGAAAACCGTATTGTCACCTCTTTTCATCTTCTGAAACTTTATGAACTTTATGCATGGCATTATAGCCTGGCTCGCCCCATGGGATTTGCTTCTGTTTATTACAGAAGTGAATAAAACTTTGCAGCAGCAGGTACCTATCACCATGCTGCATAACCTGTCCAAAGCCACCAGGGGACAAAGCACGTTTGGACCAATGCTCCCTGAAGTTACATCACCAGTTCTGTCCCATCTCTATTTGTAATACCACACCACGCTTCATCTCGTCTTTTGTTGTGGGTTTACACTTTGAAAAACAAGAATGCGATGCAAACGCAGCCCGCGATTCAAAAAATTTCTCTGCCTACCTGTTTATCTCATCTGACGGTAGCTGAAAAGCAGCATCAGGAGAGAGCAGCCTGAAGTACAGCAGCTGGTGATCTGTCGTGTCCAACAGCAAGCCATGCCGTCTTGTGAAGTCCAGCAGCCAGATCGGCTCTCAACAGATCAATGTCTATGTATTTATCCCACGCGAACCTTGCCGTAGATGCATCGGCTGCGCGAAGCGCTCAACTGGCAGCAGATCCGCTAGCGCGGCATCGGCTGGTGTTTGATCAGCTGATGCTGGCTTCTCACTCTCTTGCTCGATCTCCTGATCACTGTCAATAAAATCCGATTCTGAAAAATCAGAGTCCGACTCCGTGATAATGCGCAAAACATTGTCTGCCGAGTGTTTTCTTTTCTGCACTCGCTTTGCTCCCTCGTCACATGTGGATGCCATCTTGCCATTGTTTACATTTCGCAACTCACGCACACGCAAGGATTAGTTGCCGAGTCAACGAGTCTAGCATTCCTCCAAGCACAGAGGGAATGCCTATGACGTGACAGTGAGATTTGTCGCCATTAACAGCTGATTATCGCCCTCTATCCCTGGATGTCGACTTTAGTCGACATTCGCCCTCAACCCCTCCTGTCGACAAAAGTCGACATCCGCCCTAAAAGAGTTAAAACAAGAGACATACTCTAAATACTGCACTGAAATGAATAAGATGGCAATTTAGATTGTAGGATTCAGTTAGCGTTGGGAACCCGCGTACCAAAGTTCTTGAAGATGGGCCCATAAGTAACAAAGACCGTTGAAAAGTTCAATATGACGGCCGACAGTGGCATCATATCACCGAAATAAGTACCAAATTTCAGCCTTCTACCTACACGGGAAGTTGGAGAATTAGTGACGTTGGAAAGTTCAATATGGCAGCCGACAGTGGCATCATACCACTGAAATAAGTACATACATCGGTTTTGGTTAGCGCAGGGAAGCCACCTACCAAATTTCGTGAAGATGGGGCCATAAATAAGAAAGCTGAACATGGCGAACATTGTCAACCGTTATGACCGTTACACGTAGAATTTCGAAATGAAACCTGCTTAACTTTTGTAAGTAAGCTGTAAGGAATGAGCCTGCCAAATTTCAGCCTTTTACCTACACGGGAAGTTGGAGAATTAGTGACGTTGGAAAGTTCAATATGGCGGCTGACAGTGGCGTCATACCACCGAAATAAGTATGTACATTGGTTTCGGTTAGCGCAGGGAAGCCGCCTACCAAATTTCATGAAGATGGGGCCATGAATAAGAAAGTTCAACATGGCGGACATTGTTGACCGTTATGACCGTTACGCGTAGAATTTCGAAATGAAACCTGCTTAACTTTTGTAAGCAATCTGTAAGGAATGAGCCTGCCAAATTTCAGCCTTCTACCTACACGGGAAGTTGGAGAATTAGTGATGTTTGGAAAAATCAATATGGCGGCCGACAGTGGCGTCATACCACCGAAATAAGTATGTACATCGGTTTTGGTTAGCGCAGGGAAGCCACCTACCAAATTTCGTGAAGATAGGGTCAGCCTTCTACCTACACGGGAAGTTGGAAAATTAGTGACGTTGGAAAGTTCAATATGGCGGCCGACAGTGGCGTCATACCATCGAAATAAGTACATACATCGGTTTCGGTTAGCGCAGGGAAGCCGCCTACCAAATTTCGTGAAGATGGGGCCATAAATAAGAAAGTTCAACATGGCGGATGTTGTCGACCGTTATCAACTGTTATAACCGTTACGTGTAGAATTTCGAAATGAAACCTGCTTAACTTTTGTAAGTGAACTGTAAGGAATGAGCCTGCCAAATTTCAGCCTTCTACCTACACGGGAAGTTGGAGAATTAGTGATGAGTGAGTGAGTGAGTTAGTAAGTCAGTGAGGGCTTTGCCTTTTATTAGTATACTAGCAAAATACCCGCGCTTCGCAGCGGAGAAGTAGTGTGTTAAAGAAGCAATGAAAAAGAAAAGGAAACATTTTGAAAATAACGTAACATGATTGTCAATGTAATTGTTTTGTCACTGTTGTGAGTGATGAGTGTTGCTGTCATATATATA